>PNEQ01044725.1:16811-34605 GCA_003012365.1 Medauroidea extradentata | reverse complement strand
TGGTAGGTGACATGGAGGCGCAGTTCTGCGTTCCGCGAAAGGGTTCGCGCGGTTCCAACAGACTGTTAGCTGAAGTACACTGCGTGGCAGAGCGTGATCTCTCCCCTCGCCCATGGGGGCCGGGCGCCGGGATGGCCTAGGCTAAGAGGCACCGTCAACAAAGAAAGCCACACTTCGGTGTGAGTAAACATGGTATGACTCTGTGGTACGGAGCATTTTAAGTGTATTAATTGTATTATTGGCTCTGCGACTTCCAGGGTATCGTTATCTTAGTAGTAAAACCTCGTAACTCCATTTCGCATCCATTCAGAAAAAAATTAGAAAAAAAATTATTTTATTTTTATTTCTCCCACACTGAGAAGAAAGATATAATTTTGTACAACAATATTATAAATTAAATTTTTATATCTACTTTTAACAATATTTCTTTGTAAATACCTTATTATGATAATTTAATTAAAAGGGCTCGAAAGTCAAATCTTCATAATATGGAGTTACGAGCTTTTACTATTAAGGTAACGAAAGTCAAAACCAATTGCTAGGGCCCGGTAGTTTTCGCGAAAAGATTTTTGCCCCATTTTGTTTCAGTGTCTTGCGTGTACACCTGCAGCTCAACTTCGCGATTATTTGCAGTGTGTTTTTGTGCAGAGTTGTTATTCATTTGACTGTACCAATCAGTACATGAATAACTGTGACACATCACGTCTGTGATTTGCGGGTGTAACCTCCAGACGTTGAATGTTAAGGCATCCAATCACTGACCACAAAGCAGAGCTGTAGGTGCGCACGTAAGGCACTGAAACAAAGTGTTGCGAAAATATTTTCGCGAAAACTACCGGGCCCTAATTATTGCGAAAGTGACATAAACTTATCCATCACCGATCATTCAGCGAGACATCTTTGACACTACAGTGTCATGCAGGTTATATTGTCTACTGTACTAGTTTCACCCCAGACTCCAGACTATATACGCCCGCAAAGTAAGTATATACTCTTTGTAACGAACTGCGTGGGATTACAAATTATAAATTTCTTTCCGATTTTTTTTTTAAGATATATTTCACAGAATCTAATTTCGATTCAGTTTTCTATAAAATTTATTGAATTCAATCTTTTGGATGTCGTGTGACGCTACGTTGACGTCATAACCGCGGCCATTTTTTTGTCTTTCAATTTATTGAATGTCGTGAATTTCGTCAAAGATTGTCGTTTCACACTTGTTTGAAATTTTCTTGGATCAAAATATTTTAGAATGGAGTATAGGTTTTTCTGATAGTATTACTTCAAATAGCATATTAGTTGAATTATGTATACAAATTTAACCATACTAAAAATAAAATCAAGATTTATTATTTTTTTAATACTATATGTGAAAATAATCAGACATTTTGTAATAGCTAAACAAATATTTTTGTGTCGTGCAAAGTTAGTAGATAATTTTAAAATACGTACATTGTTTATTTTGTGCATAATTTGTTTACAAATCGTGTGATAACTTTTCAAGTGGTCCCTTCAATCTTTGTTGAATAAAATTTCTTGAATCACCATGCTATTGAATTAAAGAAATTGAATTCAAGAAATATTTGGTTGTGTGAAAGGGCCTTATGTTTAGGTTAGTTTAAATGCAAAAAAAAAAATGTTGTTCATTTAATAGAAAGACGATTTTGTTAGGTTACGGAACTACATTATTATTGTAGTTTTATAAAGTGACTAAACCATCCTTCAACTAAACGAACAACATTTTTGGCATTTAAATTAACATATACTAATCTTAATTATCATAGGGGATGGGAAAGGAGGAGGTAGAGGTCTGCGCAGAAGATGGCGCGTGAGGGGTTGCGATTCGAATTCTGGCGAAGATACCCGATCTGTGCCGAACCAAGAAACCACTTTTATGCTTCAGAGACGCAAGTCTCACATAAAAGCTAGGAAGTTCTTTCATGTTGTTATCGAGGGGAAACAGGAAGAAAGACGATGTCATTAAAAATGCGGCTGTCCTTGAGTATCAGTGGACATGGCACGCTGCTAAAACGAACAAAAGACAGAGGACGGACATGAGCTTGCTTGTAGAGTAGAGTAAGAGAAAAACAACAGGCAGAGACCTAGAAGAAGGCGGCAGACAGGTGGGACAAGGACATCCACTAGCGTTAATTGGCAGGAGACGGCACGAAATACTCCCGATTGAAAATAACTTTTTTTATAATGTTCACATGATGACACCTACTCTGGTTGCCTACTTGGCTCTTGAAATGCGTTGCAGCGTGTTTGAAATAAGCTTCCTTTTGTCGAAACTATTTGACATAGCGGCGATGAAGCACTAATGCATGCAGAATTGTCGCCCTTATTTACTCCTTTGCTTCCCGACCATAGATGCGACAACTGGTAGACGAACCATCTGATTCCATAGGTGTTACAGAATTAGTAGTTTATAGTTGGCGATCAAGTGGCATTTGTCACAACAGCACTGCAGGCATTACACTGAATCGTGGTCAGAACCTTTCTCTGTAATTTCAACGTTCAGCTCACTTCAAAGTTTTGACGTCGTTAATATTTGAGGACACCGACCATTACAATTTGTTCTGTTGGCACTAAAATTTAAGCAAAAAATATGATCCAACATAGTGCGTACTTGTAATGTTATGTGTACGATGGTGGTACAATCATTTAAGTTATTCAGAGAACTGAGTTTCCATTTAGCATACACGCACATTCTACAAGCTTCTTTATTTTTCACAAACAATTCAACACTTTGAGGTCAGCACACTTATGGCAAGCTTTGAAGACGAGTTGTAAGTTATTTACCTATATACATTTCTGTAGGAACACTCGGCTGTTGGTATCTTTGTTCCCATAACTTCAGTCCTATTGGTCCAACCGCGTTGAACACGCCCATTGTACTGTACAGCGTTTGTTAGTGGCTGGTTGTCAACCATTTGAAGAACAAGTTGATTCTGAACCTATCAAAATGTCCTTATTTTATGGCAGAACTTAGAATGTATCGTGAGCATTTGGATGCTCTTATCGAAATTACATTTTCGTTGAAAAAATTATTGTCGGTAGTACCTTAATTATAGAAACAAATGAAATATGACAGAATGAATGTATTATTTAAAACAGAGAATGTTAGGAATTTGCGCATCCCAGTCGTAACTCGCGCTAATCCTGTGAAAGGTAAGTAAACGGCGTATATTATAGGCAATTTATTGAGCTTTTCTATTTTTTTTTTCAAGAGAACCACTGCGAATGATAATAGTCTCCAAAAAACTTGTATATCATATCGTGTAGACGACATAGGCGTCAAGTTGTTTATTGTTTATGATACACTGTTTGATCCTCCGCAAACTGGTATGTTTAAAAGGAAATTAGTATGTCAAACGACACTGCGTACCTTGTGCAAAAACCTGCGCAGTTGTTGTAGGCATATGCAGTTTCTCGTGTCCAACAAGTGATATTACTGAGTAATATACGTGACTTTAGCTGAAATGTACCGAACTTTTGTACACCAAAAGTAGGGAAATCATTAATACCTTGTGAGTTTAGAGAATATTCCTTAACACTTAACGCGGTAAAATGAAACTTGTTTCAGTGAATATTGGGATAGTCGATGCAACGCATCTATTTGCTGTACGGCCTACGTATGTTAACAGACCAGAGAAATTTACGACAGGTATCTTTAACTAGGTTTGCTCTGAGGTTTTGCCGGGTTTTCTCGATCAGCAGTGAGCCAGGTTATTATATAATTCCTGTAACAATACATGCTTTTATATGGTGGGAATCCTCAATATGTTTACATTTATGAGTGAGAGATTTTGGTCAGCGCTCGACATCGAGGTCTTTAGCGCTGGTGAGGGGTGACATGAGGTGAGTATGGACATATCCATCTTTAGTAGAAGGCCGCTGCCTTAGATCTGGCAACCCTGGCAGGAAGGGTTATTTTAACACTTTCTTTTAGCTCTCCAAAAACAGTGGGTGTACCTGATTTGTTATTCTTCTTTACATACCGACGAATCAGGGGAAGCCAGTGCCTGTGGCGAGACAAAGAAGTGTTAAAATGACCCTTCCTGCCAGGGTTGCCAGATCTAAGGCCGTGGGTATTGTTTGGAGCAGCGCCGAAATGGAAAGTCGGGGAAACGGAAGATCCCAGAGAAAACCCGCAGGGAATCGAATCCGGATCGCCTCGGTGGGAGAAGAATGGTCTGACCATTCGGCTACCGCGACCCCTTATGCATTTATGAAATGTTCTACTAATTGCGAAGATAACAAAATAATTTTGTGCGTTATTTTGAGTCCTAAAACAAACTGCTGTGTTAAAACGAAAATACACTACTAAGCAGTATTGCACAAGTATATAGTGTATTTGTTTTCATCATAAGATTGGACTCGCATTCGGAAGGACTGGGGCTCGATTTCGGGTTTACAGCGAATGCTGGAATGCTTCCTTGACGAAGGCCATGGGCGATTATAATCCCACTTCACGTCCTCTTATGTCACAGTTTCTAATGTCCTCGCTGTAGAGAAGACGTAAATATGTTGTCATTCTTTCTTCGATATTTTAAACATCGTGCGTACAGTTTCTCTATAGCCTACGGTGATCTTGGTCATATGTAATGTTTACATAATTTTTTTCGTGTTATTTCGCATCTATCGTCTGCTATTGCCAGATTACTCTAATTTTGAACAGGGTTGGCCATGAGGTAATCGAGCTGTCGATCGAGTTAACTCGGTTCACTTTATAGACACAAGAAAATGTCGCTTTAATCACTTTTTTACCACTTAACGTACTTGTTGGTTTTTCGTTCCAGGTGTTTCAACATGAGGAAACACACTCTATTCCGTTTCAATAAGGTACCCAGTTAAGCATGTAAATGCAGTTTATACACAAACAGCCAATTACAAATTATAGACGTGCCAACAACAGTCAATAAGCTATAAGCTTCAATAACTCGGGGAACTGCGTCGTTTGTATTATTGCTAGATTCTGGCCTAGTACAGTATTAAACATGAGTTTCGTTATATAGAAACACTTCATACACGGAGAAATACACTCGGCACAATGTGTTAAGATGTTAAGGTGGCCGCCTGCCTAGCCTACCAAACAGTGCTCAGAGCTTTGACCGTTATAAGATTATTTAAAGACTGCTCAGCGTGCGAAAGTCATCCAAAGAACGTTACGCACGTGTATCTCTCAGATTTATTTTTATGCTGACGAGAACGGCGAAAATAGGTGTTTTCGCGATCCTTTTTAGTTTTGAAAATCTCGCGTAGAATATTTTCAAAAGTACAAGCGTGTACAATGCACCGTCTTCTTTAATATTACGCCGTAAACTGATAGGATGACCGGTGAATGTCTTATATAGGTCATTCGGGATAAAGTGAGCACTAAAAATTTAGCATTTAAAAATATCAATAGCCGTTATTGCGTATAATTCCACATTAACTATAGTATCCTTACTGCTTGTATGATTGGGAGCGAACATACGCAATATAGTCCCGTGTGTTTTCCCATTTAAATTTAACAATACAGAAACGAAGTCAACCGAAATCGACAAAATTGTATTTCATTTAATTAATAAACTTTTTTATTAAACTGTATCAATTAACACTGATTGCACAATTTATTATACACGCGTAAACATAAAGTGACGCGTCTAGAGATGTTAGGCAATTCCCGTCGTTAACCGTTACTCGCGGAATGATACAAGTTGGCTGAAAATAGCACAGCAACCAGTTAAGTGACTTACGCCTAGAGGTTAGGGTGAGGCTTGATGCACGTGCTATGTCGTCTTTATTGCGTCCACGCTTCTAGACTTGAACTTGCAAAGTACGAGTTAAAGTTTGCTCTAGTCGGTCTAACCGAGTGACTTATCGCAACCGTCTGTATGAGGTCCGTGGGGCGGTAATGTAGTTCGTAAACCCATGTTCCTCCGTCATCGTGGATATCTTTCAATACCAGCTGCCTCCGTTGTCGCGAAGAAAACGGCAAATACGGTCGGTATATATAACAAATATTGTCAGCCACATCGACCACTGCGATGCTGTCAGGAACACGTCTGTATAATGGCCTTTGTCTCACCGTCAGGCCATGACATTTCTCCATCTTTTCCTCCTACTCACCATCACCCCTTCCTACACCCTCCCATGTCACCCCACCCCCGCCGTGCAATCACGCCCACCTGAATACTGGCTCGGTAATATTTACCTATCTTCTCTGGCCGAGTGCGCAGAGAAACATCTTGTATTATATTGTCCAGTGCGCAAGGATCTAGGAACCAGGCACGGATCCTGCCAAGTGGTTTAATAAGGGGTGAAGGGGACGGATGAGTGAATCTTCTGCGTTTAGATCATTTGTACGTACAGTACAGTCTAACCTGGGTACTCATTTTTCTTACTGATTGTACTTCGAACATTGCCGAGTAAATGTTGCACATTTTTAAACAATTGTAGTCGAATTAAGGCCTCTTATAGCCCACATTTGTAAACTTATGAGAACAGTGACACAACAACTCAACACTTGGGGGGGGGGGGCAAACGTAATAATTGTTGTTTTAATTTACATCTTATCAGAATATATGATGGTCACTGTCTTGGATCATTGAATTTTGCTTTCATAAAATTACTTAAAATTATATATTATATTGTATTAAAATAAAGAACATGTAAAATAATTGTATATAGACAGGTACATTTAAGGTTTGGGCCTGCTTCAGTGATCCAGAAACGAGAAGGGAGAAAATATACCCTTGCCTTCCCCCCTTATCTCTCTCTCTCTCTCTCTCTCTCTCTCTCTCTCTCTCTGTTGTTACGCCCCTGTCTGAGAAATATGCAGTAAAATATTCTTTAACTAATGATTCTTGATGAGTTGTAGACGTATTTTTCGAACGCATGCCAAGCATTGAGAAGTTTATACAATACTTGCAAATTTTGTATCATAAATTCTTTTGTTTTTCCTGCGAAGTTAACCAATGAGATATAAATCCTTCTTACGCCAAACGGAAGTGACTGGTTTGTAAGTAAGTACACCTGGAACCATTAAACTACTCCTTGTGCAACTGTCATAGGAACATACTACTATAAATAGCGTCTTACTTTATCGTGGGCAGTCTATATAGTAGTTTTTCTTGTCTGCAGTTGTAGCATTGCGTTCAATGTCGGGTCATGGTTTCCGTACAGGAAAGTCCTAAATTAGTTTTAAAAAATACAATACTGCCAAGCAAAAATACAATGATTAGCGCCACTGGTTTGTTTGTGACCTTGTTTCAATGCCTTACGTGCACATCTGCAGTTTTGCTTCATGGTCAGTTATTGTTTGTCTTCAACGCTGACCTTCTTGGTCTTCTACCCACTAATCATAGACGTTTCGTATCGCTGTAACCTTATTCTCATTGGCTCTGTACAATGAGCGACGTCTCTGAACAAGGATACTGTACCAATAACCTCTAAGCAGAGCTTTGGTGAGTTGTGCAAAGGTTTCTGACAACAAATATATATTTGTGGGAGGTAGACGGGCAGGTGAGAGGGCGAGGTATCCAAAAAATTATTGCTTGAAATTACAATCCTCGCGAACGAAGTCACGAGCAATTATTTGTAAATAAATAAAATAATTGTTTTCGTGCTGATTGTTTACTATCTCAAAAGTTGCGGTAGTTTGTTACATGCTATGCACGGCTGTAGAAGAACAGGTCTGGACACTCGCCTGGAAACTTGACCCCCATGTTGTTTGGCTGCAGTTCACCAAGTTACCGAGAATATTGTGTTTTATTGGCGCTGCTGTCAGGGCGGTCGGGTTCAAGCTCCGTCCACTTCCCTCCCACAAAGATAAACAATTTATCAAAACGTATTTTTTTAACAATTTATGAAATATTTCCTTCACTCACAATCCTAAAGCATGGCTCCAGCAATCTTTATTTTCTTTATAATGTAAGCACTAGAAAAAAGTAGTCGGAGTTTGAGCCCGACCGCCCTGACTGCAGCGCCAATAAAACACAATATTCTCGGTAACTTGGTGAACTGCAGCCAAACAACAAGGGGATCAAGCAAGATACACTAATAGATAGGCGAGTCTCCAGACCTGTACTTCTACGACCGCAATGCTGTGCTAGTGTGGAATATGCATCAACCAATGACGAACCAGAGATGCAGGAACTATATAGGCTAATATAGCTGCCATAAAACACTTACTGAACTAGCCATTAGGCTCTCTTTGGTACAATTCTAGAAATAATGTTTTCTCTATGTTTAACAGCTCCACCCATGTGTATGTTTGAGAATGAACGGGCTAGGAATGCATTTTTTGAACTTATTGGGTAAACGGACCATAAATCGTGATATATCTTAATATAGTGATAAACTACTATGCTGGATTCACAAAATTGGGAATGATGTGTACACAGAATTCGCTAGGTTGCCAACACAGAGCAGGCAATAAATGACCATTGTATCACATATAAGTTTAAAGTCGTAGTATTACGAAGTATGGTACCTTTATCTTACATATTGTTTAAATATGTATGTGCTGTTCTCGTATCGAGGTTGTTTCTCGCAGGCATTAATTAACGGGCCGGATGCACAGCCATATTTGTGACATGTAGTCACTAACCATAGGTGTAAGACTTTCCACGGGCCAGAGTTTATCACGGTTGATGCAACTGATGTATATGTTGTCCCTTTGCTAAACCTGCTTATTACAGTTTCCTTCCATTCACCTGCTGCATCTGCATGGCATGCATGATGACTAAAAGGGGTAGTTATTCTAGTCATAGCAGAAACGTCTCTACTCATTAACAGCGTGCTTATCTGCCGATGGATTTGTACGGTGGCTATGGCGGTCACTTCTCCCCTCCCCCTAGGAGCGTGTTGTTTGAGCCAATGATTTCTGGTTAGAAGAATTTTGCTTCAACTTGTTCCAGTGCGTTACTTAAACACCAGAAGCTATGCTTCATGGCTAGTGGCTGAATGTTTTAACCCTCAGTAAGGTTAATTCTACTACAAGTTAGAAATATCAATGTTAAAAGTTTGGCACAGGGACAATTGAGCGCTAGTATCGCTAATGGGTGCAAACTGACCAATCACAGAGCTTTCGTGAATTTTAAGTTACATAAAGTTGGTAATGCAAAACGCGAAATTGGTTTATTTTTACTTTAAAGTTAAGTTAAATTGCTTCTGTCGTTTCCAAGCGTATTTAAATTTAATTTTACAACAGTATTGTATTTCTCTGGTCCACAGGCGACTGCAGCGAAAATAGCGGCAGAAATTTTCCTTGTGCTAAACTGTCCCATTAGAAAACACTGTTTCTTTCTAACCTGTAGTAGAATTAACTTTACTCTCAGAGTTTTGAGTTTCTACGTGCAAATCCCAGATGTGTAATGTCTCAACAACAGTATTATCATTGGTACAGTAATATGAGCTACGCTTCTGCATAGAGACACGCTGCCAATATCTATGAAACAGAGCTGCAGATGTGCAAGTGAGGCATTGAATGAAACAAGCTGGTGAAAGTTCGTTTACCCAAAAATAAGTGTCTCTGGTATATCGCGAAAATGTTTTGGGCCAACATACTCTTGAAAACGCTGTAGTTTCTTGCGGCATATATGATTGGGTGATGTACATCTAACACAACGTAGCTGTTTACACACACCAACAACAAGCATCACATTCTATAATAACGGGATTCTTATTGGCTCAGTCAAATAGGGCAACAGCTCCACGTGAAAGAGAAAGCCAGTAATAATCTAATAAGCTGAACGTATGTTCAAACCCAGCAAACAGTCAAATTTCCCGCGATAAACCATCATCTCTAATTATGTACTATTTTCGTATAACTTCAGTAAATTTTGACAGCTATTTGGACGGTTACTCTTTAACATTATGCAGTGAATGTTAGTTACACTGAAAGACGGTGTAGGCAAGAACATGTCAGGTTCATTTAAAAATCATAAATGTCAACTACTAAAGAGTTGAATCTGTACACCACTTACAAGAAATAAGTAGGTGTTCTCAGAACTGTCACATTTGACTGAATTTATACGAAAAAAGTGTACATATATATATATATCAGTACGGATCGTAGAAATTGGCTGGTTCACTAGTCTGTAGGCTAGATTCCAAAAATATTCGTGTCCTCAAGCAGGACAGAGCTACTCATTGGCTGCTCGCTGACATAGTGCTATCACGTGGTTGGGCGGCATTTAGCTGCACAGTGCTCTTCAGGTGGTGTCAAATAACTGACCTGAACTTACAGTATGTTTGTGGCCAAAAGATGGCGCGAATTTTTCGGGTTGTTCGTTAAAATGGAAAGTGCACATTGGCATATGGCCCATATCTCGACCACGTCTACCCAGTCCCAGTAAGATGCTATGAATTTGTTCTCTATCTGCATGTTTCCTGCATCTGCATGTGCAAGGTTCACTCATAAGACGCACCTAGGATATATTAAACAACCCTGCCAGGGTTGCGATCATTTGAAAGCCTGTAAAGACTTAGTCTCGAAAATTATTGGACTTTCGAAAACTCTTCTTGAGTTACTATTTGGACGCTTCTAGTTGACATTTTGCACTACCTATGTTAAACTCGCACTGAAAAAAGAATATAGTTGCAGGTACTGTACGTCTGTTAAAATAGGGACAACAAACCAGTTTGTTTATCGGTATCATCTGGACAGTTCCTTTAACAACCTGTTTAGTAGAAACCACCTGGTTTGTAAAAATAAGGTTCTTTGTTTCTTCTACAAAACAGATTGTTGAAGGAACTGTTCAGAGTAGTACCATCAACCAAACTGTTTCGTTGTCCCTATTTTAACACAAGTATGGTACCTGCAACTATACTTTATTTTTTCAGTGCGGGACTAAAAATGAGCGCCTTTAGAAGTTAGGATGGGTTAGAAAAAAAAATTCTACAGTACAGCTTAGGAAGTCTTTCAAAGAGCGTGTTAAGAGGTGTAATGGTGTGTTACACCAGCGAGTCGAGTCAGGAGGAGCTCCTGGACCGGCGACTAGCCCCGCGAAGCAATCCACGTGACACACCGGGTCAGCTGGCGGCGCACGTGACTACCTCCCTTCCCCAGTACCTCGTCCTTCCTTCCGTCCTTCCTGCCTGCACCTCACCTACCCCTCTCCTTTCCATCCATTCGTCATCTCTATCTGTCTCTCTCCTGAGTTATCGAGCTACGTCCCCCCTCGTATCGCACCCCTCCACAGGGGTGGTTAAACCCACCTGCCTCCTCACTGCCAATATTATTATCATTGCTATTTCTTGCGAGTCTGTGTGCACATTAAATATTTTTTATTTACTGTTATTGGTGTTGCAGATCATTGACCAACCTTGGAGTCATACGTTTTCTCTCCATAACTAGGGACGGGAAGATTTCGCAGGTTGAATGACCTGCAGGCTGGAATCCACTGTCCTATGTAGACTCAAGTCCTGGCTGTTAGTTCATTGGCCCCAGCTAAGACAATGTTATTTACTTTATACTGTTTTTGCGACAATTATTATTTTTTATCTTATACGAGAGCACATATCAAAAATCTGTCTGGCATTTTTGTTTAAAATAGTTTTTGCCGTGATAGCTAATTTTTACAAGGCAAGAAATCATATGGTTTCGATTAAAAAGTCAATTAACCAGAATTTCGTTAGTTACATAATTAGCTAAAACCATATTACTGACTGCCATGAAAAAAAATCAGACAACATGAATGAGACGATTTAAAACTAAATTGCCAGACAGATTTTCGATATCTTCTATCGTTTAGGCGTAAAAAATTAATATCGGTAAAAAACTAGAAACTAGAGAGCATGGCCTTAATAAGACTCAGAGTTGGTAGCTCGGGATAACGGTCTTGTTTTCTTGCAGGGTTTCTATTGGTGCAGTGGTATCCAGAGTAGGACTAGTAACTTCTGAACCAACTGCAGAATCAAATAAACGTACAAGCGTTCGTAACATACCTTGTTCTAAATTTAACTATAAAATAAATTTCTGCCTTTATCATCAACTGTTCTTTCAGTAAATATATAAATATTTTAGGCCAAACATAACATACATAAAAGCTTTAACATAGGCTATGTTCTGAAATTCTTGTAACATCAATGTCTTCATTAAGTTGTAACCATAGAAAAAATAAGGTGTTATGGTTGTAACGAAAAGCAGCTGGCTAGATAACAGTGACAAATTCACAGAACTCACGTTAGTAATAGACATCACTCCATATAAAAATTTTCTGAACGATTGTCCTGTCGATGTGCTAAACCTCTCTATTTCCTGTTACATGAAAAACTCATTGACGCAAGCTCACAGGGATAACTTACTCTTAAATTAAATTTTATCACTTTTTTCCTTTACTGTATATCGCCGCGTATTTTCCGGGCATAAACTCGTTCAATTTAAATTCACGGTCGAGGGCGTGTTCAGTGTGACTAAATCTTATGGCTGGAACTATAAACATGGAGTAACTAGCTCCAAAGTCAACCTGCACCTCCTTTGGTATTAACCAGTTTAGTGTACATTCCTTAACTTCTGGTTCGTCATTGGTTGATATTCTTACTAGTGGCCTCCCAGGGACGTTGTTTACTGGTCGCAAGAAATAACTTTGGTGTATACAAGTCAAGCAAACATCAAAATATTTCACGAATCGGTCCTTTTTGAAAGAGCCAAAGTCCAGAAACTAAAAACATGAGAAAATACAACTGTCCTGTCTCACTGAAATCCAATAAATGAGTTTTAGTATCGTGACCACATAGATGTTGTAAGAATGCATACAGAATAACCATTGTATATACTTAATGCTTTTGTTAGAATTTTTTTTTTTTTTTTTTTTTTTAAATCCGGACTTTGGTTCTTTTGGGGGAAAATATAAGCTAACTAAATTTTTGTCTGAAAATATGTTTATCGAGTTTAGTATTGAAATACATACATATCGATGGCCCAGTTTAGAAGGGAAACAACTCAAAAAATATCATTTTTGAGTTTGGCTCACCAACACATAGGCAGAAGTGCGCTCTACCCAGTTGAAAAGAATAACACGTAAATTCACTTGTTTTAATAATATGGCAGTTTTATGATTGTCTGCAAAGAGCTAGAGATCGTGTTTATTTTATTTCAAAGTGTGATAATTTCAGTAAGGCAGACTATAAACATTTTTAACTCCTTAAAATGTTACCTCTATACTTTTGCTTCAAATTAACACCAACTAAGTATGTTATCTAACAATTTTCGGCGAAACGGAAATCATTCTATATGTATTTTACTCACAACTGGGAATTTTGAGTTGTTTTCCTTTTGAACTGGGCCATCGATATATAAGGAAAATTCAGAACAACTTTATTATTAAAGCATTCGCTACATAACTGATACACTATTATTATCTTTTCTCTAACTGCACTGTTCGTCCAGCAGTTTTTTCAGATAGACATATATTTTTTTTAGAAGTCCAACCATCATGTATTATAATATGTGATATCACCAGAATAATGGATTTCTTTTACAGTGAACTTGTGCGATTTATTTTAAAAATACAATAAGTTAGATGTGACTGTGGTAGATACGGTCGGTCTATTTCAACGCCATTTTGATTATACTGAAGTTCCTGTTACAGGCAGGTGGGAGTGGCCTCGGATAGGATAAAAATGCTCTATTTTCTTGAAACGCCCTATATTAGTCAAAGCTAAAAATAATCTAATGAGTGAATGATTTTTGTTCTGACCACCACTGTTGTTGGAATTTACGTGGAGTTTATCTACATATGTTATTAGGTACTTATTCAAAAAGTCGAAGGAAAATGTGCACACCTCATAAGGGCTTTTCTTGCCAACGCATTCATGATACATATACAGTACACGGTAGCTGTATATGAACACAGAACATAGTAACAGTTAATTGCCTCAGGTAAAACACTTGCCATTCGTCTTCATGTCATAAAACCGTGTGAAAATATCTATTGTCATTTTCCGGCACTCTTTCGAAACATTTACGCAATCATAAGATGCATTAAAGCCTGCACTAAAAATGTTTGTCTTGGAAACTCAAGGCAACTGCAAAAATTTATACTGTTGATACATGCTAACATTTTCCTTGCAACGATGTTGTGACTTTGTACCTAACTCGTGATACGAAACGTTTGTTATTGTACGATACAGTATTACATAGAACATTGTTTTTAAGTGATTACTTTTGACTACAATCTGTCTTTGCTTTTTTTTTATAACGGTGAGCTGTTTTGCTTTGACAACTATTTCTAACACTGCATTGATTGTATGGTTTTACAGTTTGCACAGTTTCATGATTTCAATGTAAGTTAAGTACACAGTACAAGTTATACATACCTACAAGCTTCGCCAATTGTTTTAGCTTGAATTTGCATTCCTGCGTGATTAACATGGTTCTCGCCTTTTATTCGTTCGACTTTAGTTCTGTACCTATAGTAACTTGCATAATTTCGTTTCCTCTTCATTGAAGCATTATTTCCATCCTACCATTGCTTGCACTGCTAATACTTCGAGATAATGACACAAGTAAGCAAGGAAAGTCTTACCAACATAGCAGTATTTGACAACAGAAGGAAAGTTTAGATATATTGCGATTATATGGATCTACCCTTAAATGTATCCTACAGCTGTCGATTGTTTCTTTTCCACAAGGGTTTCAGACCAGGACTGACGCCCATTTGTAGAGTAACGAATTTTTTAGGTCTTCCGTTTACACAGTACTATTACGAGGACTTAGACCATTTTTGTTGTAGAACGATGTGTCGACCTCCGAAATGCTTGTTCCTACTACATATAAAGTAATTTTTCGAAATAAGAAAGTAAAAAACATATTCTGGTCTTTTTTGAAAGGAATGCTTTTATTGTAACACTTAACAAATTTATTAATGGCTAGAGACCTGAAAAATTCGCGTTTTCATTTGGGCACAAGCTAGATTTGCAACAACTGTATGTTTGTGACATTTTTGAAATTGTTGACTTTTGACTTATTTGACACCTCCTATGATAAAAATTTAACTAGTACAGACCTATATCACTTTAACAGCAAGCAGCAAATGTGCCGTCTCTACTCATGGTTAATGATTTTTGGTGAAATAACTTTGCACCAATTTGTTTCAACGCCTTACGTGCACATCTGCAGCTTTGCTTCATGGTCATTAGTAGATTGTATCTATGAGGAGAGATTTATCATTTGACTGCGAATGAGGATAAAGTTACTGCCACACTTCTTGTCTGTGATTCGTAGGCAGGATCTCAAGACGTCGAGAGTTATAAACGTCATATCATTGACTATGGAGAAGAGCTGCAAATGTCTACATAAGACACAAGCTGGTGCGAAAGTCAGGTAACCATAACGATTACTTCAAGGGCATGTGACGTATACTCTGGCACCCTGTAGAAAAGGGAATAAAGGTCGTAGAGTACAGTTGGCATGACAAATGTGGTGCGACCCAATAGGACGGTTGGGAGTTGCCTATTGTGTTGTACACAGACGCCTTGCTATTAATCTGCATAAAATATGTGCAGTCGTCAAAGTGTTTTAAATAGAGCCACTGAGTTTTAGTGAAAATAATTTTGCATCAGCTTTTTTCAGCGGCGTATGCGCACATCTGCAGCTTCTTGGAATGATATGATATTTTTAACTCTTATCGTAGTGAGGTTCTATCCGCTAATCACAGGCGTGTGTTGTCGCAGTATCCTTGTTCTGATTGGCTAGGTCAAATAATCTACCCTCTACACAAAGACACACTGCCAATAACCATGAAGCACAGCTGCCGCTGCAGATGTGCACGTGAGGCATCGAAACAAGCTGGGGCAAAATTGTTTTGGCGAAAATCAGGTGTCCCTATCAGTCGTGTTCATTTCAGCAGTATAAACTTCTATTTGTTTAATTAACTAATTGATGTTCTAACAAGTTTTAGTGTTTTTGTACGTTTATAATAAACACTATTAAGTAAGTTAATATAGTATGACACAGTGGGTCAGATAATTTTATACTGAAGTGTGTTTAGTCTGAAATATACTCAAACAAACTTAGTGTTTGAAGGCGACATCAGAAAAGTCATAAACACCAGCGTTAAGGACATCGATATGCAGTGCTTTCCAAAATATCTTCTCTTCACTTTATCTAATAACAGTTTATAGCAATTTTGAGTGGCCCCCAAAATATGTTTTCTTATTGGCGTATCCATTTTTTTTTTAAATAAAGCTTATTGGAAACTAATTTAGAAGTTCAAAGTCCAAACACTGAACGCAAGAAAGAGTTTCACTCATCTTTCTTCCGTAGCCACTGAATTATGCTTGTTTGAACCTTCCGCATCACCTTTTTACAGCCGCCAATAAATTTACACTTTTATGGCAAGCACAGCAAACAATCTTCTTCTCCTTCTGCCACGACTTCCCATTCGTTAATTTTATACTTGTTTTTATTTTTTTTTTCCTTACCCATAACGCCTTTCGATGTCGTTAGTTTTATAGCGTGTAAAATTCTAGGGCATATGACGAGAAGTGGGATCGCTGTCGTAAACTCTATACTGTATATTACAGGTCATATATTTCATTCCGCACTGCTGTGTTGTCAGCGAGACTCCAGCCTGCAGCGTACTTGTGAATGCGACTGGTACTTTTAAGGTGGCCACCTAGGTGACGTGTTTAGCGTGTTCGAGGCACAGAAGTGTAGAAGCTATAAGGGCGACACAGCCCGCGTGTCACACCTCACCCTGGCCAATAGGAGCAAGTCACCGAACTGCCGTGCTGTCTTCTGCTAGCCAACAACTCGCCTCTATGGGTCATTCAATGGTCACCTTGTCATTTTATGACATAATATATTAAAAATAAGTGTATTTTACACGCCTATACATTTTAAAATATTTTATGACAAAGATTTTCATACCTAAAAAGGACCGCAAAAACGCCCATTTCCGCCATTTTCGGCGGTTAAAAAAAATGCTGGGGGGTTGATCCCTTTCAGATTGAATCTACGGCTTTTCTTATAAAGCGGGGAATAGTGAGATTGTTTTTACTTTTTTCACGTTGACAAGGGGTTTAGTTTATTGTTTAATTCACTGTTTGCTGTCCATATGCATTGTTCCTGTCACTTTAGTGCCCTCAGTAATCGCCGCCGTCAATAAAGAAATTTTTCCTTGTCAGCTGTTTCCCATTGCAAAATAATTAACATATTATGGTACCAACAATTTCAGCAAATTCGATCAAGTTTGTATCTATGCCCTGTCGTGACAAAATTTTTGATGCGTTGACTGGAACAGAAGTTATCGGGGAGAAACGGATAAATCCTACGTGGTATGGATCAGTACCTCTTAAGGTTGTTCAAGTGGGGAAAAAACATAATTTTATATTTGTATGAAATAGTGTTAGTTTTGTACACATTACTTGAGAGTACATATACCTCTAACGGAAAAAAAATTAGCTCATCTAGATTTCCCGTAATGGCACTTCAAAGTCAAAATTTGCGTATTTTTACTTCATACAAAACTTGAAAACCAATTAACATAATGAAATGAAAAAAATCATATCAAAACTACGCATTACTGTCTATGGCCTGTAGCATTTAAAACCCGTTACAAAAAATGTTTATGTTAAATAAAAAATTTCAAAATTTAAATTTTTTTTTTGGTACTTTTAGAAATTTATTTTAAACACAGAAATATTTTATAATGTGTTTGTATATGCCTCAAGCCGTAGACGGTGACGTGTAGTTTTGATGAGATTTTTTCCATTTCATTATATTTACTGGTTTTCAAGTTTTGTATGAAGTAAAAATATGCAAATTTTGACTTTGAAGTGACATTACGGGAAAACTAGA
>PNEQ01044725.1:0-16711 GCA_003012365.1 Medauroidea extradentata | reverse complement strand
CAATTGTGAACTTGAAATTGGTATACACACACGCGTGTAACGTTCTTTGAGTTGTATTATTAACCATACGTAACTCGTGCGTATTTAACACAGTTCGAATACTCTCATCTCATCACGACCGAAGCTCTGTTCACCACCAGGCGGTCTGCGCAGGCGGTCACCTTAAGGCTCGGCATCAGTCGCCATATTGAATTATTTTATTTGTCGCTCTTATGAAATTCTGAGACGAAAAATGTACAATTTGTTACTATAATATCAATTCTATTTACCTTACGCTACAATATAAGCGTCGCAGTAGAACTTTTAACGTATATTCAAGCCGTAATTAGCCGAGCAATTTTTTATATTCTTAATTTGCTCAACTGATTACCACTTAATTATACGTTAAAAGTTTAACTGCGATGCCTTTATTGTAGCGCAAGGTAAGTAGAATTGATATCATAGTAACAAATTTCACATTTTTCGTCTCAGAATTTCATAAGAGCGGCAAATAAAATAATTCAATATGGCGACTGATGCCGAGCCTCAAGAATGGCGCCTACGCGGTCGTAAAATGCTTTGCAGTGTGCTGTAAATACTTTTTTTTTACGAAATTATTCCACGTGTGCCCCATACGTCAGTGTACGGGAAGAAAATACACTTCAAACGTCGACGGAAAGTTAGTTTCAAAACAACGCGTTAATTAGAAAAATAATTTCGGAGCCCCTCAAAAAGCTAAAAACAGCTTTTCCATACAATCTGTTATAACTGGAAAACTACTCACAGGATTAGTGCGGAACTACTGTAGAAACATGCACTGGAACTTTTTAAAAACTTTTCACCAATAAAAAGATGGAATCACCACTGAAAGTGTCAGTCGGACGAGTGATCTACGATGCCATTGCACGTTGTTTCAGTGTCTTGTGGTAGAGACGATACCGCACCAAATGAGCCGGTCAACATCGCCCTTGGCGACGTGCCTCACTCACACTAACACACAGCCAGCAGGCGGGCGCCTTAATCTCATATTCCGCGTAGTAGGAGAGATGTAACGTGCCCAGTCATACAACAATAACTGTTACTGTGTGTCCCTGTATCTTCGTTAGTAACTGCTCTGGGAACATCGTTTTTTCCCAGGTAAGTTTAATAAAACTATTATATTTAGTCGTCACGTGCCCTCTAGTTTTGCGATAACTGTTTTTTAAAGCTTAAACGAGAGCATATATCAAAAAATCTGTTTGGTAGTTTTGTTTAAAATCGTTTTGTCATGATAACAATTTTTTTTCTAAATGAGAAACTATACGGTTTTGGCTAAAAAATCAGTTAACCAGAATTTCGTTAGTTACATAATTAGCTAAAACCATAGTATTTACTGCCTTGATGAATTCAGCCAACATGGAGAAGACGATTTTAAACAAAACAGCCAGACAGAATTTTGATGTCTACAATAGTTTAGGCGTAATAAATTAATATCGCTAAAAATATAAACAAATGAGCTTGGCCTTTAAAGAGTAAACAAACGATGAAAATGGCAACGCATTGTGTGTTTTTTTTTTTTTTTCCTTCGGTACTCAGCTTCCTTAACGTACAGGAGAAAAAATACATCCTGGCATCTATAGTTAATCCTTTGGCTTTCTTCGCGTGCATTAACACCATATTGTTGCATATCTAAGTTGCGTGCTATAGAACTACAACAAGCGATATTAGAACTCAGAAGCGCGCTGGCCGTTAAGGCCGACTTTTGTTCTCTCAATACTTACCACATCGTCTCTAAGCGCAAACCGCTGTCTTCCCACGAATTCTTAAGGCTGTTCAAGCGACAAATATGCATAATTGTATATTTATATGACATAGCTAGTGTTCGTTTGATAGATTTAACTTGTGACTGCATTTTACACTTGTAAAACATTTTTTACTTCTCATAGTTTTCTCATAGCGGGATGACAAAGTAAAAATTTGCAACTTACGGGAACATAGGAATAACAAAAACCAAGTGACTTATTACTCGAATGAAATAATTTACACTGAAATTAGATGTTGTGGTCGACGTGCTAACAGATTAACAACCATACAATGAAATTCCTTTGAACTTTTTAAAAATATCTGAAAATTATGACAGTTTACTTCATTTATGGCAATTTAAAAAAAGAACGTTGTGTGTTTTTAAATATTTTAGCATATTGCCCATAACATCTCAATTGTGTGTAAATTATTTAATTTGAGTAAGACACGTAGTTTTTGTTATTAGGCCTACTATGTTCCCGTAACTTGCAAATTTTGACTTTGACATGCTGCTATGGAAAACTATGAGAGTTAAATTTTTTTACAAGTGGAACATGTATGCACAAGTAACTTCTATAAAACAAACACTATGTCGTACAAATATAAAAATATAAATGTTTACCACGTGATCAAACCGTAAGGGTGCTTAGAAGAATAAAAATCCGTTATTAATATGTATTTCTACCATACGGTGTAAAACTTACAGAAATTGCTATTTCCCGCAAGTAAAAAATGTGTATTTAATTATTTACACGTAAGTGCATGTCAGAGTTGTAGTTTTATTCTTTTCAGTTTGTGTAAAAAGTATAAACCAGCTAACCACAGAAATATGTTAATTTACTGTGAAAGTAAAAGCATTAGGCTACTTCAGAATTTCTTTCTAATCACTCGTAAGAGATAACGCTGTTTTAAAAAAAAAAAGTTTAAAATTCGCTAGAAATTTAAAATATATATAGTTAGAATCATTTCGTCTGTATAATTACGTAAGGAGCTAACGTGTTCTTCTCTTATTTTGTGAATTCATTCGTAATATAAGGATATGTTTTAACTACATAACTGTAAGAGTTGCTTTTTTTTAAATTAATTTTTGGTAACATTTCTTATCATGACTTAAAAAAAAGTAGCAGTGTTTAGTGCAAATTAAAAATTGCAAATATTTTCTACCTTAGAACGTATACATTCGCCATAATTAATTCCTTTAGTCTAGTTTTCGTAGTAATCGAATGACAGCCACAAAATACTACAATTTCTTAATGTTTGATTAATAGGTTCCTGATGTTAATCCGAGAACTGAAAAGGAAATAACAAATAGTAATAGTTCTTAAATAAAACATATGATACTTTTACAGCACAAAATGTGATTTGGCTACTTGTAAACAATTTGGTAGTGCCGAACAATAGGTAATAAAACTACAGCGTCTTGTTTTGTAAGACTACCAAATAGTTGTGTAGTAGTAATACCATAGTTTAGGAATTGTTGGAGAATATTTTGTTATAATATTTCACTAGTTACATTTATTTAAAGTCACGAGAAAAAAAAATCACAGGCTTTGAAGCTCCGAGTATTAATATTGGGAACTGTGAATTCAGGTCCATAATTATGCGCTCTGGAATATTATTCATCATATACAGATGGTTACTTATTGTCCCGTATTCCACGAATACTGTTGTGTAACGACCCGCAGCCTCCCGGACTGCAATAAAAAGGATGAACATCGTAAAAGGTTCTTGAAATATTCCGAATAGCCAAGCGGACAATTTCTCGCAAATTGTGGATGTTTCTGTAAAATAACCCTTAAAATAGGCAGCGTTAGTGACTGTGCTACACTGTAAAAACGAGCTTTGGAATCTTATCTCACGTATGTACAAAATTAGAGTATTTATTTTATACGTACAGCGGTTACTAGACTTGTATAGTGACAACGATCGACGGTTATGAGTATAGACATATAGGTTGAAATTAGTTTAGAATACTCTTCTGATTATTGTCCACACAAGGCATACAATACAAACCCGGGAGTGATATGGGCGACACTTGCTCGGACGTCAAAATAATGCCGTCTTTAATGCCTGGTGCACTTATTTGGCACACTGTGTTTGGCGTAGATTTTTTTGGGTACTAAAAGCGCTTTAATGTTTTAAATTAATTACTTGTCAGTTGATAAATTATTATGATAAATTTTTTAAACAAGTATTTTATGCAATGTTTTGCATAATTCTGTCATTTGTCTTTAAATTTATAATACTTCACATCTGTGGGTACTAGATTATTGGTCCCTTAATATCATTTCTTAATAATACACCTTCAAGCTTTGACCCTATTATTTTATTTGTGACAGGGGCCGTTGTTGACACAGTGGCTAAAGCACTCGCCCCCCACCACGGCGATCCGGGCTAGATTGCCTGGGGCCACTAGCAGACGGGTTTTCTCAGGGATCTCCTGCTACCCCCGCCCTTCTCATTCCGTCGCTGCTCCTTTTTAGGGCCACATTTCACGTACGAAGATACCTACAGGCGTTCAGTAGTAGCTAAGTCTATATTCCGGGGTGTCGACACCCTGCACTTCCGAGACCCTCCTCGGTATGTTTACTATACAGGATGTCGTCAAATTGCGTGTCTATATTTTGAGGAAACAAACCTCACATGTAGAGGAACATAAATGTTACATAAACATAGGTATGAAAACTCACAATTTCTGCTCTACAGTTGGCAATACATGATGTAGGGTTGATAGCGCTGGCTGGATCATGGAGGTGCGGAACGTCATTACAACAGTACTGTACATTGTATTTTACTCCGCTATGTCACTAACACATAAACAGTATAGGAATAACTGTGAAAATTGATAGAAACGTGTGAACTGTACATCTGTATTTCAAACTGTAGTGCAGAAATGGTGTGTTTTCTTCAGGCCTATGTCCATGTAACATTTGTGTTCCTCTACATGTGAGAACTGTCCCCTCAAAATGTTGACATGCTATTTGACAACATTGTGTATTAAATTATATTAAATCCATTTTTGGCGTGCCCCAAGCACACGTTTACAATAGGCGTCCCGTATTAGCAAACCACATAGAAGCACAGTTTGAAGAGCGCGGGCGTTCTTTTAATAGATAAACATATAGAGACCACGTCAAACTGTTTACGTTAAAAAATAATACACGTGATACGATACAACATCGTTCATGCTTGCGACGAGGACTGTGTGTGGATGGATGAACAATATTATTTATGTATATAGTTATTACTTAAGCTTCCATTATTTTTTTAAAAACAATGAATTGGTTTTTCAATACATATGTTAATAACGAACTATTTTACGTATTGTACACAAGAATAAAATTAGAATATAAACCGTACAATACGCCTATATAAGAACAATTTTTCACTACACGTAAAACCGAGAATGAGTTAATGTGTTTGTTTTACCTTTATTTCGGCGAAATTGTCCAAGTCTGCATAAGTAGTTTTTAATTTTTTTACAGTGTCGCTGTGTGGTTGTCTGTTGGCCGTCGTGCCGGACTGAGGAGATGAATCCAGCACACCTTCATACTCAAGTTATAGTTCCATACGTATAACCACCGGTAAATATCGTGATTACATTTAACTTTGAAATATCCAGGCAGACTAAACATCTCCTTTTCCTTCCTTCAATACCCCTTCACTAGCTCCTCGCCTCTTTCACCCTAACTCAGCTCGGATATCCCAGGAGGTACGAGGTAGCCGCACGCGAAGACAATCCCATATCTGTCCCTCGCTCCTTTCAAACTAATGAGGCGCGGTTGTTATTCAGATTGCCTCACGGGGAGGAAGTATTTTTTTTTACGAGGCCAGGTTTATCGTCGCAAATCTCATCTGCGCAATGGTTTCTGCGTTATTCATGGCTCTCATCTTCCCTCCCCACGACTCCCAGGAGAGATAGAGCCGATGCGGTATCTGCATTGCATGCGGCTAATCCCAAGTGGAGACTAGTCCAGATCCGGTTAACGGACTGAGATTCCTCACGGAAACGTCACGTCTCGTGGCACGTGTGCGGCCAGCGACATTTTGTTCGGCCTCAGCACCAGTGATTTGATATCGTCAGTCCCATGTTATAATACAAAACATTCAAAATTATGGTACGTTTGGTGTACATTTACGGTACTATGATACTAAATTACGGTACCTTGGTGCACAATTACAGTGCCTCGGTGCAAAATTACTGTACCTTGGTGCAAAATTACGGTACAATAATAATAAATGTCTAGAATAAAATTTATTTTGTTTTATTTTCATTACTCATTTGTATCAATGTTATAGGACTGGAATCAAATTCGTAAAAATGTAATATTTTGGAAAACGGAAATAACACGCATTGTAAAAATCTTCCTAAAATGTTTGGCAACTAATTAAGGTAAACGCAGTATGGGACAGCTACCATACTTCTGCCTTGTAAATATGCAAACTATTACACTTGTTACAATACAAGTCTGGTAACTTTAGTATACATTCGACTATTTTATTAAAAAACGTTTAGGAGTGCTACCATGTATGTCTGGGAAACTATTCTACCATAGCTACTTTCTTAGCGTTCCTATATGCACGTTTGGCAAATTTACGAACTATTTTTTGAGTGTAGGTCTTTAGGATGTGTGATGTGCAGAGCTTCGGCCAGTGTACGTTTATTCGTAAACTGTTCAACATGGGTAAATTAAGTTGCCTTGGGAATTGATATCAAAGAGCTTTACACGGGTACATGTTTTATCCATTTCAGGCCTTTCACTCCTATGACTGGATTAAGCCAGAGTTTCATGTCGTCCATTTTTTCCTAATTGTGACGATATTTCTTGCACGCGTTTTGTTATCACTTTTGAGGACGTTATTTATTTACTCTACAATGTCTTTAGGTTCAGCACCGTCTTCTCTGTGAACTTTTTTTTACTAATTGGTCATGCAGGGTGCTACAAAAAAGTACGGCCAAACTTTCAGGAAACATTCCACACACACAAAGAAAGAAAATATGTGATATGGACAACTGATGGTAACACAACAGCCTTGAAAAAAAAAAACAATGTGTGTTTTGCCCTCTGCGTATATTTCAAAAAATAGTCGTAGAGAGGAATCAATTAACAGAGATGTTTATCTGCAACTGTGAATGTTGTGAGCAATTATCTTATGTTGAGTGTATTATGAAGTAACGGAAAATGGCCAGAAGCCCGGCGGGTAGTCAGATTATGGTACATTTGCGTACCATGATGACCTCGTCATAGTAAATGGTACATCAAGCCAAATTATAATGCAACCTTACGAAAATGGTACATATAACAATACTGTCTATAACACAGTCTTTCTTCACACCAACCGAGAAGGTCCAATATTAACACCAAATATCGCATAACTACAGAAAAGTCATTAGTAAGACGCGAGACACGTTATATGATTGCAGATTCTGTCTCATTAAAAAAAATGATATAATTTTCCAAGATTTTCCAAAATATTGACAGCCTAAGGTGGTTAAAACAATCCCGCGAAAAAATTGTCGAATTTCCTGGTAACGTAGAACGTATTGTTGAAAATTATTGTGTAATTATATTCTTGAATTATTAAATATATAGAAATCTAGAAACTTTTTAACTATTTAATTTCTTATATTACACAAGGAAATCAAACTTAGTTTTTTACTCTTCCATAGATAACATAACTATGTGAGTATTTCCAAATCATTTTCAACACTCTCCCACACGAGCCCAGTTGTTACTGAAGTCCTAACTAACTTCTCAATATCTTAAATCTTGATGATGGTAAAGGTTTTGTTAAGATATCAGCTTGCATATCTTCTGTGGGCAGGTAGGCGATGTTAATTTCTCCTCGTCCTACTGCCTCCTTGAAGAAATGCTCTTTAACACTGATGTGTTTGGATCTTGAACTATTTATAGGGTTTTCAGTCAAATGTTTCGCGGATTGATTGTCGTTGTAAATATTTACAATTTTTGTTTTTACGCCCATTTCGGGACATGTATTCAGTCCCAGTAGTTGATACGGTTACTGTATTTTTTTTATTCCCAGCTAATCACTGATCGCGCAAATTTAAACAAAAAAACCTGTGTGGGATCGTCTGTCAGGTTTGCACGATGTCCAATTAGCATCTGCCATTCCTAGTATATCTTGTTTTGTTTTCCAAAAAATTAAGGTCAAATCTTTTGTTCCTTGAAGATATCTTAGTACAAGTTTTGCTACCAACCAGTGTTCCCTTTTGAAGCAAGAGTTGAATTGGCTAAGATAGCTTACAGCGTGTGTTATGTCGGGCCTAGTAGCAACCGACAGATGCATCATCGACCCCTGTTATTTCTTGATATTGAACATCTGTAATGGTTTTACATTCGTCTTTGTCCAGTTCAATTCCAGGTTGTAGGGGTGTTAGGGCAGGTTCGCAAGTTTCCATTCCAAAATTTTAAAACAATTTTTTCTATGTATCTTTTTTACATACAAAGATACGTCCATCTTCAGGAAAAATTTCCATGCCTAGACAGTGATGAGAATACCCAAGTCTCTCATTTTTTTAAAATGCTTTTATAAGTTTTTGTTTGACATTTTCAATCTCTGCTTGTATTGGTGATCAAATGTTTAAGTCATCTACATAGACAGCTAAGATGACTATCTACCCCTGAACCCTTTACATAGATACGAGGGTCAGTTTGGCATGGTAGAAAATTAAATTCTCTAAATTTTCGTTCCATTTTCGTGAACCACTTTCTTCCATCTTGTTTTAAACCATGTATTGCTCTCTTTAGTAAACAACATTTCTCTTCTTTTGATTTTCAAAGATCTTCTAGCTTTTTTTTTTTTTTTTTTTTTTTTTTTTTTTTTTTTTTTTTTTTTTTTTTTTTTTTTTTTTTTTTTTTTTTTTTTTTTTTTTTTTTTTTTTTTTTTTTTTTTTTTTTTTTTTTTTTTTTTTTTTTAGTTCGGTTGTAATGTGTCTTATCTTCCACTTCAGTTTCTTTTAGTAATATATGCTGAAGGCATTCCCATATAAATATCTTCGTCAACATCACTATTGAGTAAAGCGATGGCTATATCCAGCTGAATCAACTTGAAGTTTTCTTCCACTGCTAATCCTAGAAAAAATCTCAGAGAACTTAGTTTAACTACTGGGGAAAATGTTTCGTTATAGTCGATTCCAGGTCTTTGATTGAAACATATTGCAACAAGTCTAGCCTTTCTTCTTTCCAGTTCTCCGTTATATTTGTATTTGTTTTTGAGAATCATTTTTGAACTGACAATATTTGCACTAACAGGTTTGTTAACTATGGTCCATGTGCCGGTACTGACATTAGCTTTTATCTCTTCTTTTATTGTTTTGGACCATAATTTATAATTAATTTAATTAACTTATTCATAGTTTTCGTAGTGAGATTTCATAGTTATATGATCTGCCATGTAGTTATCTTTTGTCCATTTAGGTGTTTTTTTCAGACCTTCTGGTCTTGTAATTTGAGCATTTCTTTATTCTTCTTTCTTGTTTTCGTTTTCTTCAAGAAATGTTTAATTTTGTTCTATAACTTTTTTCAAGTGGAGAAATTTCTCCTGTTTCTTTACACTCAGAAATGTCGTTGTTTCGAAAATTCGGTTGATAGGATTCTATTCTTGTAAATGTTTCTCCTTGAGTTATATCTTAATGTTGGACATTTTCTTTGTTCTTTGTTTTCTTATATTATTTTAACGAATCAGTTGAAATGAATTCTATTAGTTCATTATTACTTGTTCCCTTAGTGTTTTCAATGCCATCTTCATTATTTTCTAGAACCTTTGGAAAAATGAACATTTTGTTCAAAATTTTAACGTCCCTTGGGACTACAATTTCCTTTTGACTTGGTATCCAAATTCTGTAAGCTTTCGATGTTTCAGAGTAGCCAACAAAAATCCCTTCACTTGCTTTTGGGTCAAACTTCTTTCTTGTAGGATTTTTGTTTAAGACAAATGCCTTAGAACCAAATACGTGCAGGTGCCGAACTAATGGGGGTTCTAGTTACCCATAGTTGAAATTGAGTCTTGTTTTTAATTGATCTGCAAGGTGAACGATTAATCAAATAATTAGCTGTGTTCATAGCTTCAGCCCGAAAATATTCAGGTAGATTTGCTTCAATGAGGAGACATCTAGCCTTTTCGGTCAGTGTTCTATTCTTTCTTTCCGAGACAGGATTTTGTTGAGGTTTGTAGATTGCCAATAGTCTTCTACGTATTCCACAGCTTTTCAAATATTTGTCAAGTTCTTGGTTACAGTATTCAGATACTTCATTGTCTGTCTGAAGGTGTTTTAGTTTCTTTCCAGTTGATTTATGTACCTAATTCTTAAATTCTTTGAATTTTTCAAGAACTTATGTTTTTCTTGTAAGAAAATAGATGCGACAGTTTTTTTCCCTGCATTTTGTAATATTTTCCTTTACTCGATGCAAAAAATGGTTTTCGTCCGAAAGCGATATCACAAAACGTGACTGAGCCACACCGAATATAATTTAACATTTAACTCCTTACACTTACTTCCGCCAGAGCTGTGAGGTAGGCAGCGCCCTTAAGGGTGTTCAAGTGCGATAATATCATAATTTTATATTTTTATGAAAAACTGTTAGTTTTGTAAACGATACTTGTGAGTACATTTTACTCTTGGGAAACAATTTTAGCTCTCATAGTTTTCTCATAAAAGGATGTCAGAGTCAAATTTTGCTTGTTACGCTGCCATGCAAATAGTGAAAACCAACTGACCTACTTAAACAAAATAATTCACTGCGAACTTACATCCCATGAACTATGCAATAAAACATTAAAATTCCCACAGCGTAATATTTTGAATTAAAAAACCCTGCAAAAGTACAGAAATAAGTTGCAAATTCAGCAATGTTTTAAAAATACAAAACAGTTCGCGGAATTTTTCAAATGTTTTCTTACGTAGCACATAGTATGTTATTTCACTGTGAATTATTTCACGAATGTCAATCAATTGGTTTTCAATATTTGAATGGTAGCAGAACATGCAAATTTTGACTTTGACGCACCGCTGTGAGAAAACTACGCCAGATAAAATTGTTTCGTAATAGGAAACTGCATTCTCAAGTATCGTCTACAACACTTACACTATTTAATAAACTAAATATAAAATTATCATTTATGTTACTTGAACATCCTTAAGTGTTGGGGGTGCGCAGAATCTGCGATGATTGCCGTATGTGCAACACAGCCTCAGCGGCTAGAGGTAAGTGTAGGCCTACCTGTTGCTCGAGGGAGAAGATTGCGTGCTGCTGAATTTACGTCCCTCCCCCTTCACCTCTTATCAGCCAGGTTCCTTCCCCTCAAGTACTAAACCCTGCTGCTAGAGGCAGATCTCAGATCTGTCACGCAAGGTTACCCCCATCACGACATGAGCGCGCTTGTCGTGAGCCATTACGTGCCGTTGGTGGGGGGAGAGGGAAGGTAGTTGTTTCCCCAAGAGACCCCTGACGTCCCTGCTAGGTCGTTCGTCTTGGCGGTGAAGCTTGCATTACGTCTTACCCCCCATCCCCCTTCCCTTCTTGGTTTAGACCTACTGTGGAGCGATCGACACTAGCCATGTTGGAATTACTGGTTTTCCGCTCATTTTCGAAATTTCTAAATTTATTGAAAACATGTAATCACGGGTCTCACTTAAATTATATTAACATGCAATAAACTCGTAAATTCATAACATCCTGACCAATAATTGTGACGCAAGAAACCAATCTCCGAATTTCCACACATATTGTAGTTAAAATAAAATATTACTGTTTATTGGTAGCCTACATAACGTCGTAAAAGTTTTTTTTCATATCATTAAAAATATTATAAAATAAATTAAACCAGTAACCTACAATTGTTGCTGGTGTGCAGCATGTGAGCAATCAACGATGTACCAGCATAAAGCCACAGTTCAAACGATATGTCACAGGTGGAACACCGAATGTTTCATTTCCGTTAAGTCAGTCATAGCTGGGCCAGCTCAGAAATGCCATTATTCATCATAAGCCAGCAGCTACACGGCAATGCTTGCAGTAAACCAGCTAACGACCGAGTGTGCATTTTTACACGGGTAAGAAAAACCATTTGTGGTCCATAAGTCTCGTGCCATTCACAAAACGCAATTGGCGTGCCATCACTTGCTAACAAATGGTTTACTGGTGCATAGCCACTGCTTGGTTACAGCTGGAAAGCCACGTCTGGACCATCAGCAGTACACTTTCGTGTCACATCCATCAGTGTTCAGTGAATGTGTCAGAACTGGCCTACTAATGTCTTGTTGCTACAGATAAACATAACAGAGCCATACGAGCAAAGCCGTAAGTGTTCCGGGTCAGCACTGCCGGCATTAAACCAGTCTTCTGACTGTGCCTTGCTACGGATATCCTATTGATACATACACGTCTTTGGACACGGGACTGTGTATACACATTTAATATCTTAATAATCCTGACGACCTGCCTTCGCGTAGTTGTTTGGAACTCTTTTGGGAGGTTTTGGGTTAGAATCCCGTGTAAGGAAAGGCCGTGGGAACTGCTGTGTTAAGGCCTTGCTCTTTAGTTTTGCAGTGGTTTCGAAAATATATTTTAAACGCAAATTAATACATTATCAAAAATTCGTTCTTACAGTTTTAATACTTACATACCATCGTTTGTATCTCAATTTTTCTGTTGCAGTACCAAACGGATTTTTAGAGTTTTGCTCCTGAAATATCACATATTTATTGGTCATAATAAGCCAAAATGATGCAAAATAATTTTTGCTAGCAAACGGTACATTATTTTAAAAACCGCCTGTCAAAATAATGTAAACTTTTTTCAAAGCATTTGGTTGAAAATTTTTCGAGTTATTTGCAATTGTTTGAAATAAATGGAAGACAATGGTAATATATACGCGTATATTAATGGTAGCTGGCAGATGTGTTCATTTTCAATTTGAAGTATGAAAATTTAAGGGTGTTTTTTCCTTGTGGGCATTATATATACAGTATGTCCAGCCACACACGCATAACTAGCACCCACGTGAATCCTGGGCTTAACTGGAGAAGAAAATGTAAGTGTGCAACATGTTGTACGACAACATTCTACGTGCACAGTGTGGCAACACTGCGCTGAGCAAGTCCCGTCTAGCGCTCCGCGTCCATCCAGGTATTATTTTATGTATATTACGTCAAGTTAACGTGTAATCATGTTTGGATTGCTCGGTATTTTAACCTGCACACATAATATGCAGGTCAGAACAGTAGCAGTAGGATAAGCACAGGCGATTCGGAATATAGTGAGCACTTATAAAAGCAAATTCGTATCTTTCCGCGCATAACGGCTAACGACGGGAAATGCCTAACCTCCCTGGGCTCGTCACTTGATAATTGCCCGTGTAACATAAACTGTGCAGTCTGTAAAATCCTACGTAGTTTGATGAAAAAAGTTTATTGTTAAATATTTTAAACTCAAATATGCCGATTTCATTTGATTTTATATCAGATTCATTATATTTAAATAGTAAAGTACGCGGAACTACATTCCAAAATACGCTGCCAACCATACAAACAGTAAGGTAACTATTGTTTATGTTGAAGTATATGCAGTAACGGCTAGTGATTTTTTTAAAGGTTAAATATTTAGTGCTCACTTTATCCCGAACGACCTATAACTATAGAGACATGCAAAATTCGCGTTATTTTATGACAATTGACTATAGACTCCAAGTGATATAGGCTTGTTCGACGTCTCCCGCTGGCCGATATTGTCATGACTTGCCGCGGAGAATACTTACACGGTAGAGAGACCAATGTCTGCAAAAGACGTAACACATGTAAATGACAGCATATAAAATTTCGTGGCCTATCGAATCGATGATTGTGCTCTGTTATGTATAGGGAAGTGAAGTTTAGTCGCTACCAAATGATAACGCGAATTTTGCATGTCTCTACCTATTAACACATCTGTGAAGCGCAAAAGGAAACCAACTACAGTGATATATTGTCATACTGTGCATATAAAATATCGTACAGCATTGTGCCACTAAATTTTTCGTGTCCAATTTAGTCAAGGATTCGCGTGGTGTGCTTATGATGTATATATTTCTGGACACTCTAATATTTGGATGGACCAAAGTCACTCCAGTTTGCGGTAACTAAACAAGGAAGTATCTGTCATCCATGGACAACTTGCAACTATGCTAAGCTTTGGTATGTCCTCTGCTCTGCTCAATATCCCCTGCAGTCGCGTCAGGTATCTGCCGCCGTTAAACAATTATCTCCGCACGTGGAAGCTACTTTCCTCGTCCAAGGCCACTATCAAGATCGTCAAGCATTTTAAGAAGTCTTTGCGGTCGTAAAATTTTATTGGGCCGCCAAGTAATTTCGTCCCGAACATATTTATGAGCTCAGATTCCTTGTTTGTCATTACACGACGGCAGGTTTCAGATTATACGAAAACACCGTGTGGCATGCATGGAACCAGTATTACTTGGGATAAAAATGGAATATGTGCATATAGCAGCAGGAATACTCTCAATTATGTTAATAAATTAGTAGGAAGGTCAGATATACTCGATAACCCGTCTCCTTGACTATGATTGCACACATTAGGAGTTTACGAGAGGTTCGAGTGAAGTTTGCATGGGTCTAAAAAAAGTAAACCAAGCTTATTGTATGCATACGTTTAATGACAACCTGGCTAACCTTGTTTGATCGTTTAAGTCTCGGGAGCATAAAAGTGGTTCTTTGTTCGGCACTGATCGGGGAACTTCGGCAGGATTCGAGCCGCAATACTTCACGCGCCTTGTTCTGCGCAGAACACCCCCACCCTTTTCAATGTTCTCCCCGTCGCTAGCGACAATTTAGATTACTTTATGTTAGTTTAAATGCCAAAGAAAAAAATTATATTCGTTTAATATAAGGGCGGTTTTATTAGGTTAGGAAACTGCATTATTATTGTAGTTCTCTAACGTAACAAAACCGTCCTCCTGTTAGTGAACAGTTTTTTTTTACATTTAACCTAGATTAATCAGAACTAACAGTCAGACGAGTCTTGGAAAAGAGGGGGAGGGGTATGAGCAGAACGAGGCGAGTAAGGTGTGGGGGGCTCGAATCCTGCCGAAGTTCCCCGATCATTGCCGAACATAGAACCACTTTCATGTTCCCGGGACGCAAGTCTTGTGGTCAAGCATACTGGTCACGTGACCGATACAACCTGCCTGACTATTTGTAAACGATTATTGTTTACCTCAAAAAAGTTTTGCACCGGTAAGTTTTTTGTGTTATTGCACTCTACGTTTGTGTCTTTATAAATAGTGAAGACACTTTATAATCACGATGAGAGAAATATTTTAACCTACACACAGTATGAGGTACATGCCACGCTACATATTGTAAATAGATCAGATGAAGGCATTATTACTACACTAGTCTGGTAACATTAGTATAAACTCAACTGTTTCCTACAATGTATATAGGAATGCTGTAATTTATGTATGGGAAGCACATTTATCATAAGGTCTACCTACTTTCTCAACGCTTCTGTACATGAGCGTGGAAAATTTATAAATAATTTTTTACAGTGATATTGATAAAGTTTTTTACTTGTTAAAATATTTACTGATATAATTCATGTAGCAGTACAAATGAACTTCGGCAATTTTTAATCACTCTGCCAGGAAATGTGTAAAATGTATCTGATCGCACAAGTGTGTTCGAAGAAATTTAAATAAAAAATTGTATAACCTGTCCACATACCTGACCTGTTACTATTGAATTGTTTACAAAACAAAAGCAAAATACAGCGCGAAAAAGTGCGATGTTATAGACCAAAATAATTATCTTTAACCAGAGCCAAGTGACAAAGAAAATTGCAAACAACCGTTATTTGTGCAGCACAAAGTAGATAATTTGTCAACAAATATAGTAATCCTGATACACCTCATCCAAGGTCGACAGAAAAGCATCCAGCAACCAACAGAAAAATCAACTATCGTTTGAAAGAGCGTAATTCACTGCATCAAAGTCATAACGTTAAATGCACACAAAAATTGTCGACTTGTAAATAGAAACGGATAAAAGCGTCGAAGAATAAACGAAAATAAATTTAAAGGTTTAAGTAAAATTGACCCAGTCGGAAACAAAGAAGACACATATGATATATATGCGAAAGAGAATATGTAACGAAACAATACAACGAACTCACTTTACAGCGAACAACCCGTATAAAAACATATTTTATTTGAAATAAATGGGTATTGAGAAACTATTACAATTTTTTTTCTCTTGATTAAATTTAAACATAATTTTTGTAGTCGTAATTAGAGAAAACATAAGATAAGTTTACGTATCTCCGCATTAACTACATATATACGTAGTATTCTTTCTGAAGGAAAAAAAAATATTGGTAAGTAAATTTTCTAGAAGAATGTTGTTTCAAACTTTCGACTGGTAAAATAAGCACTTTATGTTTGTCTAAGAGAACAGAGAGTTCAGGCAGTGTTCGGGTTCCTTACGGATGTAGTTGATATATCGTCTCAGTGTTTGGATTTTCGTGGAAGTTATAGTTAAGATCACAGAAACTTGTATTTGTTTGCAACATTTTCCAGTAACTACAGTATACTCATTCAGACGCAACGTGGGGCCTCGGTGGCCGAGTGGTCAGGCCATTTTTCTCACACCAAGAAAGCGATCCGGGTTCGATTCCCGGTGGGGTCGGTCTTCGGATTTTTGCATCTGGGAAAATCGTGCCGAACGATGCCGCTGGTCGGCGGGTTTTCTCGGGAATCTCCCGTTTACCCCGATCCGCACTCACAATTCATCCGTCATATGACCTCGGTAAGCGCTGACCAAAATCTCTTCACAAGTGCAATAATAACTTCACGTATGCCATGATAGAATGTTGATAATTCTTGTGCGTTGGTTCTTCTATAAAAATTACTTCAATATCCTCTCTCAGTAAAATAG
>PNEQ01044724.1:0-34506 GCA_003012365.1 Medauroidea extradentata | reverse complement strand
CTATTTCTCGCAGTTCCCCCAAGGCCTCAAATAGGCCTATGTATAATTTTTTGCTCTAAATATTGGAAAGCAATATCAAATTTTTGACTGGCAGTAGATTCAATGTTAATATACAAAAACTGTGTAAATAGCACAATTTTGCACCTTGAAATTGAAAATTTTCCGGGGGAGGGCCCCCGGACCCCCCTCCTTGTAAGGGTAGACGATGACCCTACGGGGACGAGGGATGACTACTGATGAGACCACCTAGAAGTTGGCATCCCTGTGATCGGGAAGTAATGATGAACTGTCTGAAACTGACCTGTCTCTACAAGTACCAACAAAAATCTCACAATAGTATTGTTCTTATGTTGGCCCCCGCTCCATCAGAAAACAGATGCAGATGTCTAACATTTGGGCTGATTTCATTAGTCATGTAATCTAGCAGAAAAGAACATACCTCGTTCGGTCCTTTCTTCGCTATTCCTTCATGGTAAATGTAAATTTTTGCACGCTGTGTTTTGATGTCATGTATGTTGAACACATTCATAGAGAGTTGCCGCAAATAAAACGTCTCCTGCACAGGAATTTCTGGCAATTGCATGTTCATCAAGTCCATACAAATACCAGCCACTTCACACCATCTTCCAAACATTGATGTCCGACTGTCTCAATAGTTTTGTAAAATTTGTTGGCTCTTCTCTTGTGCACTAATAAGTCAGCTACATGAACCCGCTTAGCAACATCATTAATTGCTGGTCTTTTAATTTTCACTGTTAACTCTTCACACTGACAGCAAGTGCCTACTTGTAGTCTTCCAAACGCAAGGCTGAAATTCTCTTGAAACACCTTCAAGTAAAATTTGCAGGTTACATCAACGTCTGGTTTTTTTTATTTAAATAACTGCCACATTGTTTTACGTTAAGTGAAGCACTGAGATAACGAAATGTTTGACTTGTGTAATGTGCTTCTTTTGTAGGGAAAGAAACAATGTGATCTTCAATACACTTGTTGACATGGCCCGGTTTTGTGTTCCCAGGGGTATTTTTACCTCTTGCATCCTTTGGTGATTTACCTTGAGAAAAGAAGTTGCAAAGTCATCGAACACGATCACTAGAAATTCCATGAACAGATATGAAAGCATTTTTACACACTTGCACTCTTCCACTTGACGTACTTATGGTGTATTTGAATGTGTGGGATTTAGGTTTTTCGCTTGTAGGATCAGATGCATCAGCAGAACATCGTGGACGTTTCCGCTTGATTGGTTGGCACTCGATAAGACTTTGTAGATATGCGTCCTGTTCATTTTTTGTATCAAAGTCAATGAACTTCGTGTAGATCTGTAGTGATTCGTCTTCACAGACTCTCGAAGGAATGCATTTCCACTTGCACCTGGAACATTATTATTTAATTTTTAAGTTTATTTTACTAATTTTTTCTTTTACTATTTTACACAGTACTAGTGAAGTGAGTTTTACGGCCTTTTAACAGCTAAGGTCTTAAGAGCTGATGGGGGTGAATGTTGGATGGAGCAGCGCCAGAATGAAAGGGTAGGATAAGTGGGAGATCGCTGATAAAACTCGCCGAACAGTGACATTGAACGGCACGATTTCCAATTGCAAAAAATACAGAGTGGCCCGGCCGGGGATTGAACCCGGATCATCTTAGTGAAAGATGAGTGATCTAACTGCTCAGCCACCACGGCCCCTGCACAATACAAAAAACCATTTATTGTCTGATGATAATAGTTCAATATTAATAGTTTTATAACTTTGTCTCATGTTGTTATCTTTAAAACAAGAATAATACAATTATTTAATAATTTTTCCCTGTTAAATGATTATCAAGACTTATGATGTGAAAATATTGCACTGATACCAAAGGCCTGATTATAGATATTATTTACGGCAGTGTAACAGTCAATTTGCGAAATGCTGCCTTATTGCCACAATAATGAACATGCACTTAAACATACTGGCTTTTTTAATGTTACAAATAGTTCATAATACTGCTTTATGAAATGCTTGTAAGCTGTGCCATATAAACTTTTGCCACAAATAAATCAGATATGGGAAAGTTGGCCATATTTTTATTTGAAGTAAGTTTCCTAATATTATAAGCATGACAGGTTCTTTAAAAACTTGTTATGAACACTATGAGTGCTATTATAACATGGTTATGTTACTTACTTGCATTCGTTCCCATTAGCCTTGGCTTCCACAACTTTACCTTTCCAATTCACATACTGCTCATTTTTAACTCTTGCCTTTTTTATCTTTTCACTTTTGTACTCGACCTTTTTCGTACCCTTCTTCCTCTTGTTTTGATCATTTGTATCACTTTCACTACTACTTGAAGACATTTTGACAATCTATCAACACCATAGATTAATAGAGCACGCATTAGACGTTTATACTGGAGTTGCGACAACAGCAGGTACAGGTTGCAGCACCATATACCCTGAAAAATGCTGCAATGTGTTGGTCACAAAAGTAGTTAATTGAGAAACCCCTCATGTTCAGGACATGAGGGGTTTCTCAACGAACTGTTCATTTGAAGACTTCTGTTTCTATGTTGTTTGTATTTGGAGATGTGTGGTTTCTCCGTGAACGGATGCGGCTTGCTTTTTTATATACGTTTCTGTATATAACTCCATTTTGCCAAAAAGTGGACATGTGGGGTTTCTCAAATGACCGATTCAAATATGTTTCAGATTGTATTAAAGAATTTGAGAGTGCTATCAATGGAAAGTTTGTGACCCCTGTCTAGAAGTTCATGATATTCATGAGCCGAAACCCAAGTGCACATCTGTTCTTGGTTATGTCACTACAATTTCTGTGACAATGGCGGCGACAAATCATTCAACCTAGTACATGTACTGTGCAGTTACAAGCTAGCCAACCACAGGCCGGGCCCTCACTTGTTAGCTAATACAGTATAAAAGTCATTCTTTAAAGCCCCCACCAATCACTAACACAAACACACAACTACAGTGCCAGCCAATAAGTTCACAGGTTAAAAAATGTATCCTAGTACAGCATTGTAGACGTTTAAAAACAAAAAAAAAACAATTCAGTGTCCTGTGCACCCAGCCAAACATAGCATAAATTGGGTATCCTTGTTTAAACAAAGCTATATTGCCATCACCATTCAGCCATATGGCCATAACTGAATATGTGTTGCCCAGATTGAAATTTAAAATGTGTGTCTAGCAATAAAAAGAAAGGTACAAGATTTCATCTTCCAAAACCTTGTCACCCTCGGAAATATATTACATAAAAATTACCATAACTAAGTATATAAGTACAACTTTGTATCTAAAAAAAAAAATCAATTGTAACAAACATGCTTAAGCTTGCTATGTTACAAAATATTTACACTGCAAAAGTTAGTTAAATTTTACTGTGGTATCAATAAATTAAATTGTACTAAGTCTAATTTATAGCTTCGCCCGTAACAGTTTCAGTCCATCAGTCACATAGGCGTGCGCAAGGCAGGTGCCACAGGTGCCTTGGCACCACGATTACAAGATTATAGTTGGCATGAGTTCCTTTATTTAACCAGCATAATAAATTACAAAAATGTTCTAAGTAAAGTTCTACATTTCCAAAAAAAAAAGGCCCTTTAATTAGGAATCTTATGTTAACTCATATTTTCATGAGGTTTTTTAAAATGTCTTATTCCGGAATTATAAACTGGTTTTTAAATGAATTTTTTACACTATTGTAAGAAAATATATACTACAACATGATGATCTGTTTCACTTAGTGGATTATTGTATGCTGATGGAATATTTTTGTTATTCCTGCTGTAAAGTTACATTTTTACTTTTTACTCTTTCATTTGTGTATCTTTTATAGGACCTGGGGGGGATGTAATCTGGCACCAGCACTAATCATGCTCTGCGCACGTCTATGGCCAGTCACCATCAGTGATAAAACACATAATCATTCTGGTTTGGAAAAACTGCTTGTGAATGTGAGAGAGAGAAAATGTCTGCATGATTGAAATATATAAAATTGCTCTGATATATGTTATTCTGTAGAGTTTAACATTTTCCCATTCAAATTTGATTGCAGTCTGCAGATACAGGAGATTATTGGGATGATGAATGGGATGACGACTCTGAAGGAGGCAACACTCAAACTGTGCATGGAAACAACACCATGTATGCACTGGAAAGAGATATTTCTAAAAGTGGAAGTGCAGGCGATGTCAGTGTCTTAGGTATATACAAACATTTGTTACTTTTGTAAATAATTGCAAAATCTTTGTGTTTGCTATTGGTGTATTATTTATTTATTTTTTTATTTTCAGGCAGGTTTGATGGTGCCAAAGGCACAATTGGCAGAAAGAGCTTCAACAGGTTTACTGCTTTTGTAAAATCTGGTGGGGAAAGTTACATCCTTGGGACATTAAAAACAAATGTGAAAGATGTTGACAAAGTTTACATATTCGTAAGTATGTTTTTAATTGTATATATGTTTCTGATTATATATTGGCTTGTATATGTCTGTACTGGCAAAATGTAAGGTTATTCAATTATAACAATTTGTATTTTATATACTATTTAAATTTTTTATTTACTTATAAACATTTTGTGCAGTTTTTGCAAAACAAAGTGAGAACAGGACCACCATGAAAAACCAAAATCGAGATGACAGGAGACGGGGATAGAATCCGGGTTCTCCCTAATGCGAGTCCAACCTGTTACTGTTGCACCACCTTACTTGGTATCATTCCGCTTGAGAAAGTTCAGCAGAGAACATCTTAAGGTGCCTGGTGTGTCATACATCACAGTGCAGAAGAACAAGAGGGAAACTGAGAATGTATAGGTTATCAAGTCCCACTGCAACAAACGTTCACATTTCTCAAGAGGGAAACTAACCAGAACGAAGCATGCGAAAAGTCTTTTTCAACACCCAATAAGAAATGGAGAACATATAAATATGACCTCAATAGCTTTGATGAAACTGTTGTGTGACAGACTGTACGTAATTTATAGTTTTTCTCAATTTGTGGCGTAACTCAAGCTCTATCGTGTTTAGAAGACATAACAGTGTGACACTACATTTTTTAGTTCACATTTTAGCTGAATCTCAATCTTACATCTGAATATGATATGATGTATTCGTGTTAGGAGTGCATGTGACAATTATCTGATTGCTCTCAAAATTTATAGTCGTCCATAGCTGCTCACTATAATATCTGTCCAAAACAATCAGTTTAAGTTCTTGCCAAAAAAACAGTAGTGCATTAAAGAGTAGTGTAAATTGTTAAACATCATTGAAGAAAATTGTCCAGATGTAAAGTAAAGTTGTTAACGATAACAGAGGAGTTAAACTGTAACAAAAACACTATTTCTGCAAAACTGGTAAGTCCGTCTACAACAAGGGCTCTATTTTGTTTCCTAATTTAGCATCAGCGTGGGTTGCATTTAGTTAATTAGTTCTTTACAACTGATTTTTTTTTTTTAAGAAATGTGCTCAATTGGCTATTCTCGGTGAACAAGACTAGTTGTATTCAATTTATTCTAATGTGCTAAAATAGAAATGATTGAGATTTAAGGTCCAAATGACAGACTGTGTATTCCAAAGAGAGCTAGATTTGTGTATACATTTAATGGCTAGCTATATATATTTTTTAAAAATTACTTTTAGTAATTTTTATGCAGTAATCTTGTTTTGAAGTTTGTAAAATACATTGTTTTGAATAATTTTTATTGTAAAATTAGTTTTTATACACCAGAATCACAACTTCATTTATCAAATTACTGTACGGGTTCTCCTTTCTTACATTTAAATATTTGTTACCAAATTTTGGAGCACATTAGGTATCTACAACAGTAGAAGATATGGTTTATTTCACTGATTTATATAAAAATAATGTTCCTTATATATGCAAGGTGTGGGTGTAAATGGACAAAATTGTTAGTTATGCATAATGCGTATCACATCTTTGCTTCAGAAGCATAGAGCAAATTAATTAATTTTATTGGGTTCATTAAAGTTTAAGATGTGGTGCGACATGAATTTAATTTATGTCACTTTACTGGTACTGGTTGTGTTTGTCAAACCCCATAAATATTTGATTTTTATTGATCACAGTTTTAGAAACCAATTTTAACTGTGGATGCGCCAGTTTATCGTAGTGATCTCATTGTAACCATTAATAATCACACTTGGTCGGTTACACTATTCACAAATATTTATGTCCCTGCTTTATACTAGGGCTTTGTGATGTCCCAGAACTGCATATGTGCATGTATGTAGATCCATTTAAATGATACTTAGTTTTTACTCAATCTTATTCTATAATTTTTATTAGTTTTTATGCTTAATTCACTTTTATCTGTTGTTCATTAGTTTATTCATTCATCCAATCATTAATTGAAGTATTCCTTTATTAACTCATTCATTATCACATTAATTCTGACATTTTGTTTATTAAATTATAATTCAGTAAATTATTTATTCATTCAGACAGTTATTTATTCATTCATTCATACATTCAATTAGTTGCCAATATTCATTCTTTCAGTCAGCAAGTCATTAATCTGTTCTTCTTCCAGTGAGCTATCAATATCTTATTTAGTAAGTCAGTTATTCATTCAATCTCTTGCAGCATTTCAGTATAGTTATTGATTTATAGCTATGCAGTTCTAGCGTGTATTCGATTCTACTGCTTTGAATGTTTCATTATAGGAATCTGAGAATGGTATCATTTGGAACCCCATCACGGAACCGTATTCCTGTATAGTTGCATCACCAAAGAAGGAAACTAAACTGAAAGGACTGAAGAGCTTTATAGCATACCAGATCACGCCTTCGGTAATGTGCTTTTCCAACTACAGTATTTACTAATTTTTATTTAACCTGAATTCTCATTTTGTTTTTTTTCTATTCTTTTATGTTCAGTTCAATAATATCCAAGTGTCGCGGAGGTATAAGCATTTTGATTGGTTGCACGAAAGACTGGAAGAGAAGTTCAGCCTAATACCAATACCTCCTTTACCAGACAAACAAATATCAGGTAAAGTATATTTTTGAAACCTTATTTGTATGAGTTGTTTACTCTGTTAACTGGTTCAGGAAAATATATGCAGTAGCAAACAAGCGTCGGCTGATGTTTATATTAAACTGTGGTTCAATGATTAGTTAACGTAGTCTTTTTGTTTTCATGAATTGTAACGTCATATCTTATATTCTGTACATCAAATTTTAATAATTTTCTTTTTTCAATACATTTTTCTGAATCCATCAATTTGGTAGCTTACAAAATGTAGAAAATAGTAATTAAAGACCTCTAAAAAGTTAAATGAGTTTAGTACCAAAAAATACACAATTCTTAAATTAAAGAAAATTAATTTCTTTAACTTTCCTTTGCATTTAAGAAATTTGTAATATTATGTTTTAGTTTTAAAGATGTCACTCACCTACCTGGAACAGTTTTGCATGTTTGAGGCTCAGAAACAAATTAGCAGTAAGGGCTTTACTAAAGTACATTCTTTATTTTTTATTGCTCCTATGTGCAAGGCACTTAACTGCACAAAGATTTTCCATTGTACTACTGGAACTTAAAGTGGTGACCCTTTAATTTCTTTAGCCATGTTGGAGGGCTCTGAATTAGTATTGTAAAAGCAGTTCTCTGAAATGGATTTATAGATATATACATTTTGAATTAGTAAGATAGTGTAAAAAATAAACATGGAATTGTATTTTGTTGCAACTGTAAAGTTTCCCACCTGACTTGACCATAGTAGGTCTATGTGTGTTCTTTTACTCTTTTAAACTAATTCGGGTGGTAACTAAAGTAATTAAGCGTAGTGGGACTTAAGTTTAAATAATTCATATAATGTAATTTCTGGTATGCAAGGCAAATATTTCTTAATATGTTTTTGAGATTTCTTAATATGTATTTGAATTATTTTGACTATTTAGTTTTTATTTTTACTGTAGTTTTGATACATTTCTGCATTTAATTTTTTAATTACATTCTGCTGTGCACCTCAATATAGTAATGTCTAAATTGGCCGCAAGGGTGTGTGGGAGCACAAAGCAGAGGTGGCGATAGGAAATATTTTTTTCCCTTCTGATTCAAGATGGTGAAGTGAGTGGTCATGCTTTGTGTGGTGTATGCAGGGGTACAGTAAAAGGACGATGAGAAAATGGAGTGAAGGCCATTTGGTTGTTATTTATTCATTACGTCTGAGATAATAGTTTTCCATTGTAGGATGTTGCAGTGCCAGAAACATGTTCTATTTTTTCTATGAATAACACTCGTGGGCTCAAACCTTGTCACCTACGCTGTTGTGTTATTGTGCTCTTTTAAGGCAAATTGTTTGTTTCTCAACTATGTATTTAATTTGAACAAAGAAAGTAAAGTTGGTGCATTAACATGTCATCTCAGTTTTATTTGTTTTATGAACATGAACTGGTTAAGCCTTACACCCGTAGTAAAATTTGGAGCAGGCGCGTGCCCACGATGCATCTTTAGCTAACCCTGAGATAAAATATGGCTGTGGCCAAGGAAGCAATTAGTCTGACCCCCTACATCTTTGGGGCTATAACGAGGGGCCACGGTGATAGATAGAAGTATTACTGTCACCTATGAGCCTGATACTTCTGATTTTCTGGCAAGAACTAGTATTCATGAACAAGTCATGAAGAAATTTTCAACAAGTGTCGGCTGATCTCATCAACTGCGAGTACTTTGCCTGGCATAACCGCAAGTAGCCTAAACAGCAAAGTGAAACTGTCTTGTTGTGTTTATGTTTCTAAATTTGAAGCTGTAGGGCCTAGTGCCTATAAATTTTAATGTAAATTAAATTGGCAATACGCCTAAATAATCTTGACCGACACTGTATTTAAAACTTAACAAGTGAAAATACAGTATTAAATAGTGACTTGAATATTTTGAATTGCATTGCATGCCGTATTATATATATATTTAGCCGTATACTTTTGGAGTTAATAGGGAATAAAATTACCTTGGCTACTAATTTTTTTAGGAGTTGGCTAAAAAAATTCAAATAAGTCTTAATGTGTGTGTAACATTTCGGGGAATGGGATAGAGGGTGCCAGACAGCCAATAAACTCCATACTAAAACCAAAATAGTGAAAAATTATGTTTCCCGACTTCAAATTCATCAAGCTATGGTAGCATAATGCCATTGAAAAATGTATAACCAACAACCAATTACTACCTCACGAAGCTAACTACGTAAGTATACGACTAGATATCTGGTCACCACGGCGAAAGGCAAGCTTATTAATGAAGTTCATTATAACTGTCAATAAATATTACACACCTACAAACCCAGAAATCATACACGTTCATCAGCTACTACAGTCGGGAGCTAGGGATCCATTATATCTAGGTTTTCCACAAGTGTTTCAGGAACTGTTAAGTGCAGTTAGTAGCTGAGGACAAAAGTAAGTGTTACTGGTTTGCTTCTAGTTACCACAAAGAAACAGCTAATATGGTGCCAGCCATATATGTGTGTTGCACATTTCAGTGTAACGAGTTTTTGTACCATAATAAAACTTAATCTTCGACGAAAGTGGCAGTAGAGCTTCCTTAATGTCCTAATAGACTCCCAGGTCCTCGTCATAGGTGTCACCACTGGGGATCTTCTCATACATCATATTTAACAACACGTCTGTACTGTTTCACATCCATATTTACTCTGTCTCAAAGTTACAAGACCAATGTTTGTTTACGACAAGCAAATAATTGCTCCCGTTTACATGGAATACAGTCCTTTTACAATTCAGCCAACTCTCTCGCAAGAAATACTCAACTAATTGTCCACCATTATTTTAGCATTATATAAAATTAATTGTAGGAAAAAACACACAATAGAATATGCCCTTACACGGAATCATACACAACATAACACTTATACTACATGGTGAGTGAAGTGTTAGCACGGAGTCCAAAATGTTTGCCATTAATATGAAGTTCATGAATTGTTCGTGGTTAAAACACATTAGATTTGCTTTCTGAAACTGGACTAGTATCCCTACATAATATGTTGCACACCGAAAACACGTTTTATTCGCTAACACACATATGACGAAATTGGACTGTTGTTTTACCGTATTTACGCGAATATAACACCCGCCCGTGTATAACACCCTCCCCAATTTTGACTTTCATAAATTAAAAATATAAAATATTGGTGTATAACAGCCCCGGCAAAACAGAACTATGTACTTTCTAGCCATTAACGTGGACCATTGAACATTGAAGAAAATAATAGTCATCCAAGTTATTATTTTTCAGCATTTGCGGCTGTTGCATACGAGCGTATTGCAGAGTGGAGTATCTGCTGCGAAGATATTCTTTGGTTGGAACTCTGATGACGTCGACGTGTTGTTGTATGGCGTATTTGGTATGGCAGAAAGCTATGAAACATGTGGCCGTAATAAAAAAGCGATGAAAGCACGGAATAGTTACAACGCAGCATTTGAATTACAAGACGTGTGATATGCAGAAGAAAACTGTAAAAGAACTGTTTCACGAAAGTTTACCGTCGGTACACGATGCAAATGCGTGGCGAGAAGGAGTTGTGATTTTATCTACACAAATGTAATTATGTAGGCAGTATAACTCCTTGTTTTCCAATTTTTCTGTTCACTTTGGTTCTGTGAGTGCTCACTATCCAATTCCAATGTAGGACCTGAATAAATAAATATTGCCTAAATAAACGACTGAAGGGGAACATGGCGGCCGCCATATTTGTTTACGACGTGAGTAACGGTTATGTTTGGGTTATGTACTGAAATTTGTTATTTAAAATATATATTTTAAAGGGATCTTTCAACGCGTTATTCATAACAGTGTTCATTCTCTAGAGTTATTGTAGTTGACTATAACAACGTATTTTAGATGCAAAAATTTTTTATTCATTTTGTCTCGTGTATAACAGCCTTCTCATTTATTGACACTGGTTTTTAGTAAAAAAATGTGGGTGTTATTATACACAAGTAAATACGGTAATTTGCTACCGCCCGCCAAGTGTTATATATTTTAAGATTTTCACCGATTAAAAAAAAATTATTAAATTTAATGGTTCTAGTTACTTAACTAACTCTGGAAATCTGTTTGTTGTTAATGCATTAATGATTGGAAAATTTTAAATTAATAAAGATTTGACTGGCACTTGGCACTGAATTGATAGGAATGATGACAGCACATTTAAATTATTTTTACGACATTTTAGTGTTAGTTTTGACTTTATATCACTTTAATTCATATTTTGGAGTGATAACTTAACACTGATTAATTTTATTGTTTCGGATCCAGTCAAGAATAATAAATTTTGGTTTAAAACGTCAGCTGAATAAAGCTTGTAAGTGTCCAAAAAGTGAACTTACTGAGCTGATAGTTTGAATACGTTTAAGCAAACCAGGCTCTTATAGACTGGTGATGAGGTATTCTGGCTGCACAAGTTGGGAAAATAACATAAATTATTTATATTAAAAATAATTTTTCCTCCCAATTATTTTTACGTTTCTAGTTAGAGACCTTGATAGTAGCAGGCTGCTGGGCTGCCGTCTGTTATCAAATTTTGCAAGATGACGCCCACCTCTCGAATTATTTGCCAGTCACGGGTGCCTTGAGCTTGCCTATTGGCTAAGTCATTTCAACTGGCGGGGCGACAGGACAGCACAGTGGAACAGCAAAAAACACAGTGAATTGGAAAGACGTCTAGATTTGGTTGTAACTTTTAAATTAAAAGTACTTATTTATTTTATGTTAACTGTGTCATACTGTTGTCCACAATACATTGAAATGACCACTGAATACATAAACTGTACTTTGGTCGCTAACAGCAGACCGTTTTAGGTCTTGTCTTGTAGAAACCACGCCGAATCCATCTAGTATAGTATTGTCTCGTGGCTTTGTAATAAATATTGCATTTGGGGTAAATTCAAATTAAACATACTTTAAATAAAACTAGAATTAAAAAAATTGGTTGTTTCCCCACTAAGAAGTGTGTTGAAGGAAATAGATAGGCTCCATCACCTTAGGTTACAGGATTATGCAAAAAGGGATCCTAAATAGGCAGGGTGGTGAGAATTTTCAACATAGGGAACAATTCAATCCATTTGAAGGCAATGGGTGGGAAGAATATAATAATGGATAATATAGGGATCAGGGACATAGGAACCATTATCAACAGCCCCAGAATCAAGATATCCAGGGACAGGGTGGAAGTAATCCTAACCAAGTGAAATAATGGTAATCGCCGAAATGATGGACAATAGCTATCCTAGAGGTATTTTCAGAAATTAAAGAAATGAGTTTATGGAGTTCGAGTGTTGATATAGTTTTTCACCTTGTGAGCAAGGTAGAGTTAACTGTGAAATAAACAATTTTAAATAAAAAACTGATAATGTATAGGTACTTTGAAATTTAATTATGTTAAACAACCCTGAGGTTAATTATTGATTTTGCAGAGCTTTGAAAAGTAATTTAATTTACCGTAAACAAACATTTAAATTTGTGTAATATGGATAAGCAGAATTTGAAATGGCAGTGGAGAAAATGATGATAGTAATTTAATGAACTAAATTTGATAATTTGATAATGGTGATACTTATCTGTACTTGAGTAATAGCAGCAATGTAAACAAATGTTTGTGGGTTTATTTCAGTGTGTTTGGTAAAATTTGAAGGGATAAATGGAAGGTATGGAGACTTAATGGTACTTTTAATATTTCTAAGTACAGTGGAACCTCGTTGCATCGTTCCAGTTTCTTTCGTTTTCCCGCATCCATTGATAGTTTTTCACGGTCCCGACAAATTGCCTATATAAACAATGTTAAATAAACTCACATGGATTGTTCATATATGCTAAAATATCTCGCATCAACCGTTCAGACATTTTCACCAACAACAAAAAAAAAAGTTAAGTTATATTTTACATTTTCATACCACGCACATATACACTTCTCGAAACAAACAGGCGTAAAGAACGTATCATAACTGCACAAGGCACACATTTACCATTGTCAAAAATACGGACGAACGTAAAATGTTTGGTTTGTTTTGACTATAAATTTCATCGTTATTGTTTCAAATATGTTTGGCAATTGTTCATCTTATTTTAAGAAACGTTTTACATACTGTACGTTGTGTGTGTAAACACAAACATTGCCATATTTTCGTTAAACGAACAACAAACATGTTGCCACCAACAGAAAAATGTAATTTTTTATAGAGGAAATATTTTTTTTATGTTGATATCCAAATTATTTTCAATAGATTTTGAACACGTATATTGTACAAGTTCATTTTGTTGTATTGTGAATGTGTGCTTTTATTTTCACATTTCAGTAAAGTTAAGTGAATAAATTGCAGTAATGTCAAGAATTTTGGGAATTTTATTCCGCCATTTTGTCCACATCCGAGTAAAGCCGAAGGCAGCCGAGCGCAAGCGCACGAGTCAGAGAGGTTACGTTTTGCCTTGTAAATACGTATCTTGTTCTTATGTTTTTTGTTTAGATAGCAACAGTTTTTTTTAAATTTTGTTAACATGTGGAGTGCACTATTTTATTTTAATGCCTGTGAAATGTATTTATAAATTATTGCTGTAACAATGTCGCTGCCTTCAAAATCTGTTCGCTCACTTGAAGAATGCCTTGAAATAATAAAGGAGGTAGAGAAATGTCCCGCTAAAAAGCACGCTGACATTGACAAATGTCTCGGATAGCCACCTTTGACGGTAAACTAGATCGTCGGTAATACAAATGAAGCTACGACCACATTCAATACACATTTATTTGAAGCAAATTTTCATGTGGTGGACATATTAAAAATAATTTTTGAGGTTATGTTTTTTTTGTTTTTTTTTTTTTTTTAAGTAAAGTGTGTTTCCCGCATGTTTAGTTTTCTCGGATGCATAGTTTTTTCTCATTGGTCCCTTGAAAAACGATGGATAGAGGTTTGACTGTAGTTCTGGTATTTGAGGTTAGCAACTGGATGAGGTTGTGGTTTTGGCTAAACAACTAAAGTGTAAAGGGGACTGTGGGAAGGGAGTAAGGGAAGTAGGAAGTGGTTGTTTAGGGAGAAGGTGTGTGGATGTAGGTATGAATCGTGTTTTAAATTAAAGAGAAAGTCGTCGACATTTCGAGGTTATGTTGAATTTGGGAGCCTTCGTTGTGGTGCAAATAAGGCTGGCCTTGTGTTTATTATTGAGATAGGAAGGTGAAGTTGATTTTTGTGGTTTTTGGAAGTTTGCCTCATCGTGGTGCAAATAGGTGCACCTTATTATAACTAAGGAAGTTGTGGAAATTATGTGGTATATATTGTTGTGTGAGTTTGTGAAGTTGTGGTTGTGTGTGGGAGTTGCAAGAGGTTATGGTGCAGCCTCCTGTATTAAATATAAATGGTGATAAATAACTATGTGCTTTGTTTTGGAATTTTTGTTCAAGGATTAATGTTTAAAATTTCTGAAATTATGCAACAGAGGATATATGGAAATTTCAATGGGTTGTAAATTTTGTTTGCTCTTATGTCAAATAATATTTTACCTTTTTTTCTTGCACAAGAGAGAAATTTGTGATTCTGGATAAAGATAATATAAGTTTGTACTGGTGGTAAAGCTATTTGTGGTACTTTGGTGTTGGTGTTCTTCTCAGGGTTGATTATAATAAACAGACGTGGTATTAATGTGTCATTTTGATTTCTTATGAAATACTTTAATGTTAAATTTACTTGTAAAGAATGTATGCTAATTTGGGATTGGTGTTTCTTGAGAATTATTAAATTTTGATATAAAGGAAAGGTGGAAAATTATGGGAACCTCAGGTGTGTTTGCAGAATGTGTTGCAACATTGTCTGAAAATAAGTAAAGAATGTTGTATTATTTTTTTATCGTGGTGCCATACGCCTAGACATATTAAAATTTATTGCAGTTTATTTTTTTTTAATGATGTGTTGGGTATAGGAATGTGTTAAATTAATAACTAAGCAAAGGAGTAAATATACATATACGTGATCTGTAAACAGTGTTGAAGTTATTATGGAAACAAAGATGGAATTGTGTTGTATTTTTAAAGGTTATCTTCACTGCATTGTTTTGGACCTTGAAAACACCACCAGTGAAGTAATGGACTTGTATTTTATACACAAACTAAGTTACTAAGCATTTTGTTTATGTTTGCTGTGAATTTCTGTTGAAGTTATGAAAGTGCAATGTTAAAGGTAACGTTAATTAATTGCGAGTTGAGACAATACTAAAGTTACAATCTAATTAAATTGATTTTAAATTACACATGATCATTACTGAGCATGGTTGTTTTTGTAATTTATTTCTTCACAGAGTGTTTTGAGTACTGTGGAAATAGAAATAAGTGTTTGATTACATATAATATAAAATTAAATGAAATAACAACATTGAGTGACAAAACAGATAGTGAATTTGCTATAACTTTTCAATTTATATCTATAACAGCTTGACATGTTGCAACAGACAAGTACACCCAAGAGTTTATTTGATTTGTTTGGGTTTATTAACAATTGTAAGTTAAATGCTTGGTACATTTGTCTTTTAGTTGTTTACCATGTCATAGCCGTTCATGGCTTTATTTTGGTATAAAAGGGAAGTGCTGTATAGGGAAGGGTAATATGTAGAGGATGTTGATGTAAGGAAGAATTTGTGATGGCAGGGTTTATAGTGTAATTTTTAAATGTTTTTCGGGCAAACTCATTGTTGTTCCAAAGGGGTGTAGCCAGTGTTGAGGGCACTCTCGTCGTTGCTCCAAAGGAGTGTACCCTATGTTTTAGGAGCAATATATGTTAATGGTGCACACTTTCTGTAAACAGCTAAATATTACAAAGCCAACCAAGTTTCCAGTTTGTAATGTATTATAAAGAATAGTATTAAAGGTTGAAAATTTTGGTCATGTTTAAAATTGTGAATTCAATAATGGTGTTTTGCTATAGGTCAATGAATCAAATAAAATTAGTTTTCAGTTAAAGTTTACCTAAAATAGTAAATGATATATTATTAAGTAAATGTTTCATGCTCAGGGCTGAGGTAAATTATCTATAAATATGTTAAAAAATTATTTTTATGTTTTTTAAATGTGGTGGTGTTTTGGAGGTTATGAAGCAGCTATTTCGTATCTGGTACTATTTGTAGAGCATGGTGGTAGCAAACATGTTATTTACCGGAGTTTATACTCATCTATGTTGTACTCATTTATGTAGTGTGGGTTATATAGCTTAGGTTATCATTGTGATTATGAAACACAAGATTGTAATTTGTATTTGAACATAATTGTGGTGAAGTTGTAAACTGTTATACTAAGAGTTTACTTAACAGTTATGGTTTGTCCCTCTGGAAAAGTCATTGCCTGTTAAGTGGGGGGTTGTGACGTGCACTGGCACATAGCCCATACTTGGTTTCTTATCATATAGTAATTTAAATTTTTTATCTCTTTTAATTAATATTTTTTTTGTTTGTAACAATTTAAATAGGCCAACTTAATCAAGTGTAAGGATTTATACTGCAGGACCCAACTTACTAATTGAGGATGCTAATAGACAAATTAACATTAAAATGTTATTCAAAATTTAAATTTAATTGCTAAGCACGTTTAAAAGTGGTAAACTTTACAGGTCAATTTTATGTGATTTATATAGGGTTTGGACTCATTTTAAAGATAATTTAATTTTGAATAACTTTTCTAAGTAACGTTTTCTCATATCTTGCTTCATTTGGATTTTGAAAATCCGAAGTAGGGATTGAGCTCGCCGCTTCTGGGATGCTATTCACCTGGCAGGCAGGTCAGAGTTCAGACGATTGCAGGTACGTACGGAGATGTGTCGACATGCAGCTTGGTCTGCAGGCCATTAGTCTATCTTTTTGTGTGGTAGTGCCGTGCGCAACAGTACACTGAAGAGGTGGTGCTCCGCGGGACTTTTTTTACAATTTGCTGACAGCTTTTCCCCAATTAAATAAAGTAATGATTAATTTGTTATTAATGTGTTGTAAACTTTTTTTAATTTTGTCAGTAACTATGTTACATAATTTTTTTCAATATAAATGTCAATTAACCAGTTGTTCACACAATTTAGATCCCATCGTATCACTCTGCTGCTCGACTGAGTAAGTCAGAGTGTTTACCCAGGTGAAGTCAGTCGTCATCTATTGGAGCTTCTGAATGGACATAACGAGATGGCCGGTTAAGGCAGTCACCATCGATCGGAGTAAGAACACAGTCACGGAAAGATGGCCGGCTGAGTGTTTATCAGTTCGGGTGTCATGGTGGGAGTAGCTGGACATGTCAGGCACTGGAGAGGAGCTGAGAAGCGTAGAGGGCGGATTTGCCAGTTGTAGGTGCTTGTAACGGCACAGTTCAGAACAAAGGTAGATAAGACACTTTTGGGCTAGGTTTCTCGACTGATTGCAAACTGCAAGTCACAGTATTTAGGTAAATCCAACTGATACAACCAAGGGCGAGTACTCGCCACATTAACTGCCATGGAATTTTGGCATAGTATCAGAATGTATAGCCACTAGTGTCACTTGTTAACTTCTACGAATGGGAGTTAAAGGATAAAGGCGGATATTTATTAATTTCTTAATTTGTTGTTTGCTAATTAACACCACTGCTATCCGGGCATAATAATAATCACAACTTCTACAACAACAAACAAAAGTTCTGTGGTAAGATGTCTGCAAGGGATGAGGAGCAGTTCCAGCTGATCTTCGTCGTTCCCCTACTGCATCATTTCATAACGGCAGAGTTCCGTCGCCCTAGCACCCCCCTCTCATACTTTACACTGTTTGTTACTGTTGCACTGATATGTTAATATTAACATGTGATATTTAAATAGATAACAGCTGAGAGGAAAAATAACTAGGGTACTCAATTCACAGTAAGTGAGAACAAATAGAAATTTTTTGTATATTTTTGCATCGTTAATCGAAGCAGACTTAGCGTTATGCTATAGAAACAAAATACTGTATCAGCAAATTTTGCAGTGAGAATTCTGAAAAGTTTCATACAGTTGAACTTTTTCTGTTTTTTGACAATGAATAAAAAATAAAACTACTTTTAAAATCTGTGTAGGAAATGTACACTATATTTGCAACCAGATTTTTTATTGTGAACGTGGCATAGGTCTTACAATCGCTAAGTATAATTTTGTCTTTGATTTTTGTTAGCCTGCAAAATTAATTAATTTTTTTGCAGCTGTCGTATATAGTTTTCAGAAAGAGACTGTATAATGTGTAGTTCTTACTTATATGTACATATTACTGCTTGTGGTCAGTATATACTTTAGTTTATGGAGTTAGTGTTTATGTTAGGGAAACTTAGAATTGATTGATAATTGTATGTATTTTTTAATTAAATGAATATTTTGAAATTGTTTGTTAGGGCGCTACGAAGAACACTTCATTGAACATCGTAGAGTGCAGTTGCAAGCATTTGTGGATAGTGTATGCAGACATCCTGTGCTCTCTCGCTGTGAAGTATGGCAGCATTTCATGACTTGTACAGATGAGAAGCGGTGGAAAGCAGGGAAGAGAAAAGCCGAGAAAGATGAGCTCGTAGGTGCTCACTTCTTCACAGCATTGCAGGCGCCAGAGAAGCCGCTGGAAATTTCCTATATGTGAGTGGTTCTACAAATTGCGAATTTCATAATTTTCTCTTTGCTGAAAACATGATCTGTATGCTGGTGTAAGCTTAGACTTTTAAACCCCATTTTGGAGCAAACATGCCTTGATGTTAGATGTCACTCGATAACAATTTTCTATCCTACTTTTGAGAAAGTATACTTTTTCTTTTGTTTATGCTATGATGTTAGCATGTAGATTAAGATAAAAAACTTAAGCCCTCTGTGGCAAATAATATAGACAAGTGATTTTTCTTGAAATGAAATTTTAGTAGTGAATTTATAGTTGTAATATTTATTTAAGTTAATGTCATTGCCCATCTGCTCTAAACTGTACTGGATAGAGTAACCACACAAATACTTCTCATACAGACTAAAATTAACTTTTTATGCTCCACATTGCCCTTGTTAAACAATTTCAAATAAAAACTGTTTTTACATGTTTATTTGTGTACATTATTTAGTATCTGGCTGTAGTGGTATAAACATTCGTGTATATATTAAGTGAACCAAAACTAAGAACTTCCGAGGTGAAATTTGAATCTCCCGCCAGGTGCTGCTATATATTTGGCAGCCCTGGCAGTCTGGTTTGTGCCTCTGGTGGATCAGCAAAAAAAGGACAGTCACACAACCAAGATGGTAGTAAGTGGTTGTATCGGAAGCGTGGCTCAATTGTATCGTGTTGGTTTTCGCTGGATGTTGCATCCGACCTCTATACAGTCTTTTTCGTGGTAATGCAAAATTTTGGTCCTCTGGGCCGGATATGTTCCGGGTTTTCGGTTGTTCGTTTTGTGTGCATGTGATGTGCATTTTCGCGTCGGCATTGCGTGTGTTTAGCACGCGGCGTCCATACTCTTGTCGGTACTTAGCATCTACTGTTGTTTATACTTCGGTGTAGTTGTGTGGCACATATGGTGCTTATTTCGTCTTACCTTTTTTTCATTTCGTAAACCCCGAGTTTCGTGAATTGTGTTGGACGCTTCAAAATTCGGCGTCGTAAGAAGCCGAAGAACGAAGGGGTGGACGTGAGAATAAACGTGTTACAGCGTTGACTGTACCAGAGCTGCCCTGTTAGTGTAATTTGCCTTGTTGTTTGTTGTCTTTGTTGAAGTGCACATTTTACTGTGCGGATGATCAGCATTGTCGTTTTGAGGTTAGGCCTAGTGTCGTTTTCACTTTTCCTTTGCGCCCTTCATGCACTGAATCAAAGTGTCATGGCTGCTGTACGATCAGCACTAGTCTGCCTTAGGTTAACTGAATGTCCCATAAAGCGGGCTTATGAACTTTCATTGGTCGTGGAAGAAGATTCGTCTCAACGAGCCTTGTTCAAAGCCTCTGTGCGGGACCTTCCTAAGCTGTGAGAGCATTTTGACGCTGATTATGTAACTGTCGAAGCGGCATCTGAGGAGCTGTCTGACTTTGATGCAGTCAAACATGCAGCTCATATGGTCGATTTTGAAGAAAGATGTTTTGCCATTATGGCAGTTGTAGATTCCCTTGAAAGTCAGTCCCAGCCAGCCGGCCACCCATGCATCAAATGGCCAATCCAACAAATCACGGGTTTCTGTTCCCAAGATATCACTTCCTCATTTTGAAAGTGATCCAAAACAATGGTCCAACTTTACAAACCTGTTCTCTACCCTTGTAATTGTCAATGGTGACATTTCTCCAGTTGAACGACACGTGTACTTGAAGTCGTCACTCCATGGTGAGCCGTTTGGCATGGTCCAGTTGCTGCCAATGTCAAATTCTAATTTTAATGTGGCGTGGAAGCTATTGACAAACCGATATGAGAACAAACGTCTAGTGGTCGGCATGCATGTAGAGGCCTTGTTGCAGGCACCCACAGCGTTGGCAGATTGCCCATAATCATTACGTAGGTTACTATCTACCATCACTGAAAATGTTTTGGCTCTGGAAGCGCTAGAGGTACCTGTGTCCCAATGGGATCTGATTCTTCTACCGATCATGTGTAGGAACTTGGACAGTGCTCTCCGCACTCAATGGGAACTGACACTTTCTAATGAATTTCCTACTCTGGATGAATTTGTGGCCTTCCTGAAAAAGCGTTGTAAGGCACAGGAGGCAGTTGGTCCAAGTAAATCCAAGGGTGCCCATACTCCAGCTGCAAAGTGGAAGTCCCAGTCTTTAAAGTGGATGTCCAGTCGTGGACAGACCTCAAAGTGTTTAATGGGTTCACAGATTCTTTGCTGTTTATGCCAGGGCTCTCACCCCCTACACAAGTGTGCAGAGTTCAACCGGATCAGCCCTCCTAAGCGTTACAAAGTAGTAAAAGGAGGGAAGCTATATCTGAACTGCCATTCAGTTTCACATCAGTCTGAACAGTGCCCCTGTTAAGTCATCCTGTCGACAGTGTGGTAGTCGACATCTCTCATTGCTGCACTTTGAAAAGGCAACTGATACTCAGGTGCATGATAACAATGTTGATGATAGTACCTCACATCAAGAGGGTGGCGTAGTTCCAGCTGTGACAGCAGTGACGCCTGTTGCTAATTCAGTGTCTACTACTCTGCTATCTACTGCCCAGGTACATGTGTTTAATGCTTCAGGAGTCTGTGTTGCTGTTTGTGCCTTGCTAGATTCGGCGAGTCAGGCCAGCTTCATCACTTGAAGCTGTCTTCAGCATTTGGGATTTCCTCGAAAACGGGCTGAGCTAACTGTCCAAGGGTTATCTGACACACCGGTTAGTGTTTCCAAATCGTATGTTTCACTTGTGATAGCTCCACGTGATAACGATCTTCACTTTTCTGTGGACACCTTTGTACTACCTCGTATAAACAATCATCTGCCCAGTGTTGAAATCCCACAGGGGATACGGACCAAGGTGGCCCACCTTAAGCTGGCTGACCCAACATTTGACAACCAGGTCCGATTGACCTCATTGGGGCAGATTTGTTTCCTAATCTTTTGACAGGTAACAAGCTTGATGGTGCTCCTGTAGCAGTGGAATCTGTCCTAGGCTGGATTTTGATGGGACAAGTGACACATCAATGCCCTCCTGGTGCGAAGTCATTTTGCTTATCGTTTCTCACCACCCCATCATTACCAGACATTATGAAACGTTTTTGGGAGGTCGTGGAGCTGCCGCCACATAAGCATTTATCCACTGAAGACATGCAGTGCGAGCAGCTTTTCGTACGCACTCACTTCAGAAATACCACAGGCCGGTATACAGTGCTCCTGCCTTTTCGAGACTCGGATCCCTCTTTTGGTGTGACCAGGCCACAGGCAGTTAGTCGTTTTCTTCGCATTGAAACACGTTTGGAATGGAACCCTCAGCTGAAGAAACTGTACATTAGTTTAATGCAGGACTATCTTGACAGTGGACACATGGAGGAAATTCCAACAGCCCAAGTTACCTTGCCGTCCTACTATCTCCCACACCATGGTGTAATAAAACCAGAGAGCTCGACCATTAAACTTCGAGTGATCTTTGATGCATCATCAAAGGGGTCTTTGGGCCACTCACTGAATGATGTTTTACTGACTGGTCCTAAACTCCAGAATGACATTATAAGCATGTTGCTGTCCTTCCGTTTGCATGAGGTTGTGTTTACTGCTGACATCCAGCAGATGTATAGTCAGATACAAGTACATCCGCAACATTGTGATTTCCAATTAATGGTGTGGCGTTCTTCTGAAGATGGTCCCCTTCAGAATTTTCTGCTGAAAACAGTTACGTATGGTGTTGCCTCTGCGCCTTACCTGGCGCTTCGGACATAGCAGCAATTGGCTGAATACGAAGCAGATCAATTTCCAGTGGCATCGAAAGTTCTCAAGTCAGATGTCTTATGTTGATGATGTGGTCACTGGTGCCCCTTCTGTTGAACTTGTATTAGAGATGCAGAAAGAATTGATTGCATTGTTGGCTAGTGGGGGGTTCAAGCTGCGTAAGTTTGCTAGCAATCATCCGGCACTTCTTACGTGGCTACCCCCAGAAGACGTGGAATGTCTTAAGTCACGCTCCTTGGATGATGAGGAAGATAGGGTAGTGAAGGTTTTGGGGTTGGAATGGAATCCTCTCACGGATTTTTTTATTCTTATAAAGTTCAAACTAGTTCACGACCTGCCACTAAGCGAAACATTTTGTCAGCTGCTGTTCGAATTTTCAATCTATTAGGTTGGCTTGCTCCGCAGCCACCCTTGAAGATAGTTCAACGTTGGAGTCAGTTTAATCGTAAGCTCGCTTTGTTGTCATCACTTACTCTTCCGAGATTGATCAAAATTAGCCTGGGTTGCACCTATCAGTTTCATGCCTTTTCTGACTTCTCAGAGATACGTTACGCTGCAGCTATCTACTTGCGCATTTCTCATCCTGACTGTGCTATCACTACACACTTAGTGGCTGCAATATCGAAGGTAGCGCCTGTGAAGGTTTTGTCACTGCCTCATCTTGAGCTTTGTGGAGCCCTGTTGCTCGCTCGTCTCTTGAAGCGAGTCCATAATTTGTACGATATCATCACTTCCTCTGTGGTTGCCTGGACTGACTCACAGGTTGTACTGGCTTGGTTGAATACCTCCCCCCATCAACTCAAAACCTTTGTTGCCAACAGGGTGAGTGAAATCCAGAGCCTTGTTCCGGCAGAATGTTGGAAACATGTTAGGTCGGATGATAACCCTGCTGATTGTGTGTCACGAGGACTATTGCCTGCTCAGCTCTTGGCACACCCTCTGTGGTGGACAGGCCCACAATTGTTAAAGAAGGATATTGAGTGCTGGCCATCCTGTCCTTCGAAAAATAATGCTTCTACTACTGCAGTACAGCAAGAACAAAAACTTAATACCTTCGTGGTGCATCTATCGGATGACTTGGCTACTTTGATCCCTCGTTTTAGCAGGTTATCGAAGTTGCTTCGGGTAATTGTGTACCTGTTTCGTTTTTGTCACAACACCTGTGTACCTCCTGCAGGTTGGGTGACTGGTAGTATCAGATCATCAGAACTGAATATAGCCTTGCAAGTGTGTCTTAAGCATGTCCAAGCAGTGTCGTTCAAGGATGAATTGTTAGCCGTCCAAAAGGGTCATCGTACCTCTGCTCAGCTTCGCAGGACAAGCCCCTTTATTGATGGCAAAGGGCTGTTTAGAATCGGCGGTAGGTTGCACCACTCGAATCTCTTGTTCCATCAGAAGCACCCTGTTCTGCTCCCCAGAAAACATCCCCTGACTGACTTGATAATTTGGCACCATCATGAGCAAAATCACCAACCGGGGTTACAGGCCTTTGTAAAGCATACTTTGAGAGCAGAGATTTTGTCTAATAGACGTGCTATTTCACAGTGTCTGCGTCACTCCATCAAGAGTTTCCGTGCTAAACCTGCTTCATTTTAACCACCAATGGACCGTCTTCCGACGATGAGGGTCCAACATGCGAAGCAGTTTGTTAAGGTTGGAGTGGACTATGCCGGTCCCTTCCTAATCCTAGCTAATCATCTGCGTAAAGCTCCTTTGCTTAAGGCTTACTTATGCTTGTTTGTGTGCTGCACCACTAAGGCGGTTCATTTAGAGATGGTTTCAGACTTGTCAACAGAAACTTTTGGGTGCCTTCAAACGGTTTGTGGGTCGCAGAGGTCGCCCTGCAGATGTCTATAGTGACTGCGGCACCAATTTTGTGGGTGCCAGTAACCACCTGAAGGATCTCAAACAGCTTCTGTCTTCGTCTGCACATCAGGCTACTGTTGTCGGGGCATGTTCGCCTCTTGGGATCTCGTGGCACTTCATACCTCCTGCTGTACCCCATTTTGGCGGCCTTTGGGAGGCTGGGGTAAAATCTGTAAAGGCGCATCTGAAGAAAGTCATCGGAGAGCAGCGGTTGACATTTGAGGAATTCTACACTGTCCTCGTTCAAGTGGAGGCAGTTTTGAACTCCAAACCGCTGTGTCCTCTGAGCTCGGACCCAAACAATTTGAGCTCACTGACACCTGGTTACTTCCTCACTCTGGAAGCCTTAACTGCAGTTCCTGAACAAGATTTGGAAGAGCTATCCATGAATCATGTCAGGCGCTGTTGACTGGTGCAAAAAATCCACCAGGACCTTTGGAGACGCTGGAGCAGCGATTACCTCCACACTCTACAACAGCGCACAAAATGGCATGGTTCGGGAGTTAGCCCTCAACTCAATCAACTAGTTCTTGTGAAAGACGACAGGCTCCCTCCACTGCAGTGGCAGTTAGCCCGTATCGCAGAGCTGCATCCAGGTAGTGATGGAGTATCCAGAGTGGCAACAGTTTGTACTGCTGCAGGATTGACTAAACGACCAGTGGTGAAACTCTGTCCCTTGCCCAGCGACTTGTTGAAACCATAGTTTCTAGGTGGCCGGGATGTTTTGACATGTAAATTTGTGTATATTATTTAGTGTCTGGCTGTAGTGTTATAATCATTCGTGTATATATTAAGTAAACCAAAACTAAGAACTTCCGAGGTGAAATTTGAATCTCCCGCCAGGCGCTGCTATATAGTTGGCAGCCCTTGCGGTCTGGTTTGTGCCTCTGGTGGATCAGCAAAAAAAGGACAGTCGCACAACCAAGATGGTGGTAAGTGGTTGCATCAGAAGCATGACTCAATTGTATCGTGTTGGTTTTCGCTGGATGTTGCATCCGACCTCTATACAGACTTTTTCGTGGTAATGCAACAAAAACATATAAATTGGAGTAACCCAATGTACAGTAGAGCCGCGATTTAAAGAACTCGGGAATAACGTAAACAGCGATTTAAGGAAAGAATTTTTAGGAACCTTCAAAATATATATTTAAAAAAAAAATTAAATAAGTAACTTCGATAAAACTGAATATTAATTGTGATTTAAGTCTTTTAAAATACTAGCACTGACCGCCATACATATGTAACCTTAACGAGAAAAAAATTATTCCTTAAAATTTGTTGAAAACTTTGGCAGCAGGAGTAATTTTGAGATACGCATGCGCGGGCGCAGCTGAGCGAGCGATGCTGTTTTGCATAGCAAGCACGTGCCTAGATTCTCGTCCTGGTGGCTGGCGAGTGAACGAGCATCTAGGTACCCAGTCTCCACAGCGCGGCGGTATGAAACATAGGAACTAACTAGCAGATAGTGCTTAGCGTCTCCATTATAATGTGCCGCAGCGCAGCATGCTCTATTAGTTCTATTACCGATAGAATGCAGTGGTGTGCAGCGTGATTATTTACACTCATGTCACGTGATAAAACAAGTGAATTTATAAAAAAAATAGGTAATATGATTTATACAGACTTTTACAACTAATTTACTACCGTAAACGTAAATAATTTGTTTCTCCGATACTGAAAAAACGCTCGAATGCAAAGTATTTTTAGCGAGCAGACAAACGAGTTTGTTTCACGAGCGCGGCTGCATACAAGCTACATTGGCCGCTGCTGCTGCACACATTTAATTATTATTTTACAGTTGTCTCGCAAACTTTTAATTAAGTTTTTACAGAAATAATAATTTTTTTTACTGTTTTTCATGGGAATTTCCTTAATTTTGTTGGTGGAACGGGCGAGAGAGAGAGACGGAAAGATTAATGGCTCGGGCGGTGTTAGTCATCACTTCTCACGTGTTGATGGTGCGCAAGGGCGACCTAACTCACCATGCGCACACTCGACGAGTGATCAACTGGAAGTTTTTGAAGTAGAGTAGTGCAATAGTTTGAATTTTTGTAAAATTCCTTACATTTACTTTGATTTTTAAAATTCTATTATAAATGCTTTTCATATTCTTTCAAGTAAACCTGTTATGTCATAAATGTCTGTCACAGGAGCTGAAAAGTTAAAATAGAAAGAAAAACTTAAAAGCATAGATTTAGTGCTACCCCACGATTTTTAACTCCTCCAACTTTATATGGTTTCATTAAAAAAAAATTGTAATTACAACCCAAGTCCCAAAAAAATTCTGACACATAACATCTATTGCTTTCTTGTAATGGCAACTTCAGTTTCCAAAAATTGTAGGGGGGGGGGGAAGTTAATCAGATATTAAATGATGCAATGATTTATGTTAATTTACATTATTCTTGGGATTATAAAGCTACATTTAATACAGTAGTGCTCATCCACTATGTCACCAGCACAATGTCCATATCTTAATATTTATCAGGAGCCGCGGTGGTTGAGGGGTTATACCTCTCGCCGCCCACAAGGCAATCCAGATTCGATTCCGGGTGGGGTCGGTCCCTGAATTTTTGAATGTGGAATCTGCCGGACGATGCCACTGGTTGGTGGGTTTTCTCAGGGCTCTCCTGTTTCCCCTGCCTCTTCATTCTTAAACTGCTTCATGCTCATGTCATGTCACCCTTTACCAGCACTTAAGACCTAGATGTTGAGTACTAACCAAAGTTACTTCACTTTAATATTTATTACCGCAAAATATAAAAAGCTCATATTTTAATTCTTTACTCTTGTTTTTTCAAATGCCAGTCTGAACAATAATTAGTCACAACAGCTGTTTAGTCAATTAATAAGACCTACTGGGATCTAAAAAAAAGGAGCTACATTTGTAGTCCATGTCCACATGTAGACAGGTTCAGCATATGTAGGTCATTCGGAATAAAGTGAGCACTAAAAATTTAACCTTTGAAAAAAATCACTAGCCGTTACTGTTTATATTAGTCAACATTAACAATAGTTACATTATTGTTTGTATGGTTGGTAGCGAATTATTGCATGTAGTGCCATCTATTTTCTTATTTTAACAAAGCATTGGTGAAACAACATAAAAATAACTTAAAAATATTTATTTATGATCTAATTGGCATACCTACTGACATGTGTAGTTTGACTTGATTAGTGCCACCATGAAGTGATTAACCGCCTGCTGAATTCAAAGCTGTCGTTAACACATTGCAGCTAACGCTCGCACCACAGACGGTAGTTCAAAATTCCACCGACCGATGGCACCAGAGTTAGGTTTCCACCGCTTCGCTCACTATGTTTGTCCGTTTTATAATAAATATGGGTTTCTGATTAACACTTTCAAAAGTATTACAAGTAACTGTTTATGAATATCATTGCTAAATTATGTGAAGTCTCTAGTAATTTGTAATCTGTTATGTTTTACGATCGCCAGCCTGTGCATATGAAATTAAAAGTAGCAATTTTTTTACTGTTTCGCACGTTAAAAAAATAATGTTATTTATTGTTTTTGTAATTGTGTCGTCATTTTTCCCAGTATGCTGAATGGAACTTGAATTCTTGAATTGTGTATGTCGTCTGTGTTTATAGTGGTGGTTTTGAATTACAAATTAATATTCTATGCATGCATTTACGAGATAAGTAACAGCAATAGTGTGTGTCGTAACCAATTAGTCGATGCAGAGAAAACAGTGTTATAAAATGTTAACTCGCAAGTATTTATAACCAAGATTGCTATTGAGTATAGCATATATACAGTGCCCGTTCATTTAATAGATATATATTATAGATAACATTTATCGCAGCAGTGTAATGTAAATGTAAACATTTTACAAGCCAATGTAAACATTGTACGTGCCTATGTAAATAAAAGCACGTGGCAATGTTTGTTTACATGCAGCAGAATGATGTAAACTGGTGGAAAATAGGAATTAATCAGGGCTTTTTTGGATGCTCACTTTATTCCGAATCACCTATACCTGCTATCGGCCACATTATTGAAAATTGAATTAGGGTTGAATGTCTGTCCCTGAAGTCCATATCATACAGGATGGTTTAAAAATGATTTATGCTAATATTTATATGTTTACCACCATTGAATTCCTATGTTACTTACTGCAGCATTTCATATGCATTCTTATAATGAGGCTTTGGAGTCTGAACCAGTTAGATTCATCCAGTGTTTTCTTATAATTTCATTTACTTTACGAAGAATGAAAATCCAAGCTTGATTGTTGTGCCCTTTGGTGACCTATTTAATGAATTAAGACAATGAATTAGCAGTGAAAGTTTTGTGTGTCGTAATAACCTGTTACCTAATTGCTCAAGCAGCTGAATAGTCTTCCACAAATGTAAATTGCTCTATAAACATATCTTATGTTTGTTACTGCAGCATTACATGTGCGAGAGGTGGTTGTGAGATTAACAAAGGCTCCTCTGTATTATTTTCTCCCATAATAGCATTGTTTTTGTACCAGTTTGTGTTTTAAGTCCGAGCTACTGATATGTTTATGGAAATATCACGTTTATTTATCAAGAAGTTCAATGAGGGATGAACCAGCTGCATGCAAAAAGTAAAAGTTATATTTTCATTAATGTTAATTACTTTTAAATATGCAGTAGTCTATATTAAAGTGAATTTTGATAATGTTGTTGGTATAATATAATGCTTTCTTGTGTGTGATGGTATACGTGTTTCCTATTCTTCCCTAGTTACGAAAGCCACATAATTTTTTTGGGGCTTGTTAAATTTTGTGTAGAAATTGGCAAGATGTGTGATAACTTGATTATGTGAAATACTGTGTAACTTAAATAACTCTGCTTCCGATGTAAAGTATGAAAAATAATTAATCTGACACTGGGTGCTTTGTATGAGTTATCAAAAAATTCCTTTTTCCTTATGTCAAATTTTCGTGTGGGGCATTATCCAATGACAACACCAGATAGCAAAACATAATATTTCACCCAATGTGAAATTTGTGTACAAGTCAAGGGATGTATTTTTTAACCTTCCTTGGACTGATTATAATATACAAATGTTCAGAAAGCAATGAATGGTTATAAAAATAGTTTGCATTAACCATTTTGGTGTAGTGTGCATCCTCCCGGGGTCTGTAGTTTTTTATTCTGGATTCTGGATAAAGTTGTGTAGATTTTTGTTAATAATGAGTTCTTAGATTTGTTTGAGATATTTTGCATACTGTAGATCCATAGTATTTATATTTATACATTGAACAGAATAGAGAGCCAGTACACTATGTATGTAGAACCAAGTTTAATTATAATTTAAATTGCAATATATATGAGCATAACAAGTGTTATATCCCTTCCATGCTTTACTGCAATCATTACTAGTTCCCCCCCCCCCCATGAGTTAGTCATGAAGAGTGTTTAGTTCTGCTGCTATGTTTGTACAAAATTGCCCAAATGAAAATGTGTCAAAACAGCTGATTTGTTGCCTCACTTAGAAATTTTTCGTGTACCTTAATTTTGAGAGCTGTTAATTATTGGCATTGCACTGAGAATTGAACATTTAGCTGAGGTAGTACATCTGCTGCCAGTTCATTATTGCATGTAAGATTATTGTATTAATTTTTTTTTGTAGTTACAAGGTAAGTATTAAAATAAATGCAGAAGTCTGTAGTTATTTTTAAAATGTTGAAATGTTCCAAATAGGTTGCATATGTATTGGCTATTATAAATAAATGTGTAAAATTTGTAAATTTGAAAAAAGCAATATGAGGGGCAGTTAATGCTTTAGCTCAAGGGAAGATGTGTGTTATTTTCTGCTTTTGAATGTTCCATTTTCATAAATATGAAGATTATTCTTACAAAACGTATTTAACAGTTTGATATATTTATTAAATAGTAATCACTGCATTCAAGCTATTCGTCTAATTTTTTTTCTTTTTTTTTTCTTCGAAGTGAGTACGAGACTGAAAAATGCTCAAAATTCATTCATGGAATGGATGGAGCAGTGAAGAACTTGATGGCTACTGGGGTAGATCAAACCAAGAAGCATCAAGGCCCCTATAAACGTGAATTCCAAAAGATAGGTCATGCCTTCTTGATGTTTGGCCAGGCAGCAGAAATAGACTCAACAGGTGAATATTTAAAGATTGCCAAGTTTTGCAAGTAACACCACTTAATCAGTTTTTTCCACTTAATCAGTTTTTTCTATTTAAAGTGTGCATTATTTTTACAAATTTGACAGTGCTGTAGAAATCTCATACAGTGTCTCACTGTCAGCAAACATGATGTGCACATCATATACAGTTGGCATTACAGGTGAATGTGCCGTGTATTATGAACATTTGAATTCTACAGTGTTAAGTACACTAAACCCCTGATTTTATGAATACTCATGGTTCCATTCGTGACAATCATAAAATTGCTGCCTTTGTAAAATAGATAGTATGGACCTATTTTGCCCCCACCCCACATTTTTTTTCCGAACTTCCTCTAGTCAGGCCCCGATTTTCATGGCATTTTGCAGGAAAATAAGAATTGTTATAATCAAAATATACATTTATATCAGTACCCAAACATCATTTTATTAAAAGCATACCTTTGATTGGTAGATATGGCTGAACCTCGTCCTAAAAAATGAGAAAACCGATCTCCGGAGTGCAAAGTCTGTTTTTAATTTTTTTACAGAAAACCAGATGGTATATTTTTTTTATAAAAAATAAGTATTAACTCAGAAGTTTTCAGAAAAAAATATATGTGAAATTTATAGTTACAATTTCCCATTGTTACCAGAATAAGTTTTAATGCAGTAGTGCACGACTATTGTGCATGCATTAGTTACCAGCACAAACCCATATGTAAATATTTCAGCAGAGTTTGAAAGAAAAAAACATGTATTTATTCAGTTCACTAGTTTATATTACATTGGTATTGAAGCATCGTCAAAGCAATCCTTCAAAATTTTCTGCTAAGTAAAATAACTTACGAATGATTGTACATGAACGTTGGATGAATTCACATATAGGGAGGGTATACACTGCAACTGTAAGACCGTTCACAAGATGGCTAATAGATAGCGCCACTACATTATACCTATATTCAACCAGACAAAAATGCCATTTTGTGATGTCCTTACCTAAAATCGCCCAAAATTATAAACTGCAAGGGAATCTCTATCACAGCCAGTATGTTGGGTAAAATGAATAGAGAGTTCCGGTACTACGCAATACACGAACGTCTAATTTACGTCTAATGATTGACATAGCCGTGGCAATGAAAAAGTTTCTACTTATAGCTTATTGGTAGCGCAGACATTGTACTTTCCAGAGATGTTAAATGCAAATTTTACTAAATGCACAGCTCAAATTATATATGGTATTAAAACCACTAAAAAAATAACTTTACGCTATTATCTGCGGTTGTCCTGAAAGAATGTAAATGGCATGGACATATTGTTGATGTGAGGCGAGATCATGTCTTTAGGCAAGATAGAAGGCGTGGGGGCGTGGAGAAATAATCAAGAGGAAGGCCGTACTACAGTTGGATGAGCGTTTGCGCATGCGCCTGAACTATTATACTGTAATACAGCCTTCATTAGGCTCTAATACATTGACGTAGTTGGTTCGGCTGCAGCGACACTCAGTTTTTTGACTTGTCACTGCTGCAACAGGTTTTTGGCATTTTTGTTTGGTTTTTAATATTGTGACTCGTCAAGTAATAACTGCAACTCTATATATTTTACCGCCATAAATGAGATAAATATTTAACCAATTTCAATGTAATTTCTTACAATATTTTCATAGAATTTTATTTTTTGACTGTTCACGTGAGTATTCTTTAAATCTCTACCCGTGTTAAGTCCAGGATTTTTTAAATTGGGGGTCTAGTGTACATGTCTATAAACCACTGGAAATAACACAGGTTTTGTTATTATATTATGTATAAAATATTATAGTGTTATAATTTCACTGTCATTACAGCTTTGTTACAGTAGGTTATTAGTTTTTTCTTCAGTTGAAAAGTTTTTTTAAAATTAAAATTACATAATTTTGAATTATCCAACTAAAAGAAATCTTTTTCTGCACACTTCTCTTTGAATTGTAACATTTACCTTGTTTATAATAAAGCATTTTACAGTATTCTTGTTTAAGCTAATATCATATAAATTTTTCAAATCCAATTCTGACAGTCGTTCTAGAGCGCAGTGGTGATGCATGCATGAGAGAGGGAAAGAGGAGGTGGGCGAGAAAGAAAGGCACTTACAGCATGAAGCAACTCTGGTATCTTGTACAGGAAGGGAGTGAAGTTCTACAAATAAACAAGTCACCTTCCACTGTGCGCACGCATGTTTGTTGAGAACTTTCTGGTGGCCCAAAGCAGTAAATTCTTTTTTTGTGTGTGTCATCTGCATTGCCCATGACCACATGAAAATTGTTAATTCTACGGGAGAATAAACTAGAGCATGAAATAATAGCTTTTATAGAAATCATAGTGAATGAAACAGTAACGAAAAAATATCGAACAAGAGAGTTGACAAAACTGCCATTTGGTTTTGTGGGGAGAGTCATCTGACGCAGTCTCACCATCTTTTTTCTGTTGTTTCGCCAGCCTGCCTTCCTCCTTTTCCCACCTTCATGAAGTTTCTTTATATTCCATGCTTCTGCCTGGCTTATGCTGTATGGTGTAACCCCCACCCCTTCATGGCAAAACAGGATGCAGCTACAAATAAATACCACTCTCATTCTCCCTTGCCAAGATGAATTCCAAACATGTGGCAAGAAAATTTGTGTATGACCATGCGTAACTCTTTTCACACGTGATGGATTTTGTCATTGTTACTACTGCTTCATCACCGCTTCATCACTGCTGAGACCCTACTTGTTTTTTTCTGGTCGACTTTGTTTTCTTTTCCTTTCTGCACGCTAAAACATCCTGCCGGCTTATCAATGTTTGCTCGTTTTCTCTCCTGTTTTTGTCTCCCTCCCCACATCATTCCCAGTTCTTTCCGTCAAACTTAGACAATTGTCACGTGGCACATACTCAGTCAGTACATAGCCAGCCTCTGTAGTGTAGTTGATTAGGTGCTGGTGTACGGTGCAAGAAGTCCTGGGTTCGAATCCCAACTCGGGCGTGGGTGTTGTGTTGTCCTGTCACCTCATGTCACCCTCATTGGCTCTGAAGACCTTGTTAAAGGCCTGTAAAACCCTCTCACTTCACTTAGTCAGCACAGCCAGACTGTCATGTACTGTGTTACTCTTACCCTCCCATTCTTTTTTCTCTTTCATCAGGCATATGCAGACACACATTACCTAAACTTACCAACTTATTTTTAAAAATAACTTAGAATTACTAGGTCTTTATCACTGTGTGGCATAGAAAAAATTTATAGTTAAAAGTTATCTGGATTTTGAAATAACCAGACTGCAAAACGCATAATATACGCTAATTGTGAATTTTGCACAATAATGTAGTCTTCGAATTTAGCAGAAATGTAATTAATAAGGTTTTACAGTACTTGGTATTTTGTGAACATTTAAAGGTACTAAAATGCAGTCTAAAAATTTGGCAGAAAAACAAACAGATTTGCTACATTATATTTAAACATGCTTTCAGAATGTAAAGTAGAAGACAACTTGGTGATCATTAAAAAAATGTTTTTATATACCATGGAAATGATATTGCTTTAGAAACAAGGTTTTCTATAAGTAAAGAATATTTAATTGTGAACTCAGAGGATCTCTCCCTTGTTGGTATGCAGAGCATTTGTGGAACTGTTGTTGCTGTTGGTAATGTTGCATGTGTCCCAATTACTAAGCCAATCATTCTGTCTGCTGCGGAATGGATCTGAAAAATCACAAGAAGCCCTAGCAGAACATGAAAATGGGTGAGGAAAATGAAAGGAAGAGCTTTAAACTTGTAAAAACTTGTATGTATATAATGCAGGAGACAAACTACAGAATATAGAGGGAAAATCATGATTAAAGAAGTACTTTAGACTCCAATTTTACGAAACCTGGATTTTACGAAGGTAGCAATTTTACGAATATATTCTCGGGAACCGTCAAAAACTCGAAAAAATAAAAAAAAAATAAATATAGTTAAAGCTGTTGAAAAATGTGACACGGCGCATGTCTGAGTGCAATGTTCGCCCTGTGAGCACGATGTAAGTTACACAGTTTGTCTACCCTCATTTCTTTTTAATAAAGTGAAAGCTTACTCTTCGTAGATAACAAGGCAGTGACAGCTAGTTATCTGCTTGTCACACGGCCGGCAGATC
>PNEQ01044723.1:14364-34708 GCA_003012365.1 Medauroidea extradentata | reverse complement strand
TCAATTAACGCAATTTCATTAAGGCACATGTAAGCAGATGCAAAATAAAACAGTGTATCGAAACGTAATTATCAGTCGCAGTATTCAATTAGTAATTTTGTTCACCCTCATACCCTAGTGCTCATGTACCTATCAGTATAAAACAATCAGTAACACCGCCGAGTGGGATCATTAACAGTACCTGGACAGACCACCCCCTAAGTGTAAGAGTCTCGAAGTGTAATACTGGGGAGTATTGCTGGCGCCCACCCTAACATCTCATATAACATCTAAAATTAAATTGATCTCATCCCGCTCGAGAGAGAGTGTCAATATTTTAAATGAATGTGTAGGCTTAAATGAACAATATATTGATGGCTTAGAATTAAAACCCCGTGATTACAAAATTTAAAATAACTGTAAATTTTTGGATGGGAATAGTAAACGTTTTGACATTATTCAAAACTTTTATTTCGCAAGGAAGAAATAAAGTCGCCTTATTTAAATTATGGCATTAGGTGAATTTAAAATTGCTGGTTACTTTTTTGTGCTAACTTTTGGAGACTACGTGAGAGTTGGAGTTACGAGGTTTTCATTCTAAGCCATCGATATATTGATTGCTGTGTTCACTGTATGTGAATATGCAAATGTACTCTGCTAAATATTTACAAAATTAAACCAGTAACGCATCTGTTATAACTACGACAACATATCCGAACTGTGTATAATGTACGCAGAATTGGCCTTGCTTACGTTAGCTAAGACTGCCGTCGTGGTTGGAGAGATGTAATGTGCACCCACTGGCAGGCCAGTTGATCGATACACGTGCACAGCAGGCCACGGTAGTAGTCCATGCAGTAATTTTTTAAAGTGAATATAAAATGTGTTTTACAGTTTTTACATGTAAAAGGCCACAAAATGTCGCTCAAACGTAAAATAACAGAATTCCCAACAATTTGTTTCAGTAAATTTCCCTGAGTTTTCCCTGTTTTCCCTGTACTTAAATTTTAAAAAAATATATATTATGCAGTACACTAACTACGAAAAAAAATTTTTTTACATAATGTACAGATATACCTACGCTACTAACAAAGATATTGTAAGCAAACTATTTCCATTACCTGCTTTTATGTGGCTGTGAGCACATAAATAATGTTCTTCCACTTCTGTGGCATAGGAAAAAAATGTTTAGATAATTATCTTGCATATTCACTGTACATTCACTTGCACTGGTCACAAAGTTACCTTTAGACCTAATGTCTTTAAAATGGTGGCTATGATAAATAAGAAAAAATCAACAGAAAATCAACATACTGCACATCCTTTAAGCCCATCACATATTTTTCGTAATTTTTTTTTAATTTTCATATCTAACTCCTCCTTTTGTTTCTCTATTTTCAGTTTCTTGTTTAGCAGTTCTTGAATTTCTACAGTCTTACATTTTTTTTCTTCCTTACAATATCTGTCCAACTTCTTGTCCTCATCCTCATTTTGACGTTTTTGCTCCAGGGCAGCTTTGTACCTAGAAGCAGCTCCTCTAGCATATTTTATCATTTCCTGATCTACTTGAACATAATTTTCACCACCTGCATTACTAATTTCATCCCAAACTCGTCGTAGGCCAATCAAAGATTCCTCATGGAGGTTTTCAACCAGCATATCCTTATTGATGGAGAATCCAGATTCCACAAAAGCATTACCATGTGAGAGAATTAATATAATTTTCACTGCAAACCACAAATCTTTGAACTCTTCTTCTCCACACAACATATCTGCAAAAAAAGTGTCCAATCTGCTATTCTGTACATGAAATGATGCAAGTTTGTCGGAATTGATATTAGTAACAAATTTAGTGAACTGGACACTAGCTCTATCAGACTGAAGAGCACAGTTAGGTGCTTGGCAGACATAAGAACTTGCAAACATGTATCCATACTTGTCCTACACTCTTCCTGTTTATCCAACAATTTTCTAGGGTCCAAACAAGAAGCAGCTTTAACCATTTTAAATTTTATTGGGCTTCGTTCAACAAGTTTCTTGGCAGTTTGAACCATGCATGTTTTACATTCCATTAAGAACCTTTGTTTCTGAAGTTCATTCACATTAACCATGCCTAACTCGTTCTTAGCACCAAACCCAATTTTAAACTTTGAGAGTGGAAGTCCCTGGCTTGCATCATCCAAATTAATACTGATAAGCTGATATGCAGTTGTCTTGGCCTTCAAAATTTCCATCTTAATGAAACGTCCTAGCAATTCTCTTAACAAGTCCTCCAATTCCTTATGCAGAAATGGAAACATTGGTTTTGAAGTTTGAAACTTCCTTAAAAATGGTTCAAGTGATGTCATTGTCAGGAAAAAAAATTCAGCTTAGCTAGTAGCAAGGGATCCCTCAAACACTCTTTCATTTTCTCAACAGAATATGTAGCAGGTAACTTACTTGTCTCAAAAAAATTTTTTAAGTGTGGAAATATTTGTAATGTTCTCTCACAAACAGGCACATTTTCCAACCACCGACAATCACAAAATTTGATCGGAAGAACACTGCAACTTGTAATGTGTCTGAAGTCTGATCATCGGGCAGGTAAGTCTTTGAACACAGAATATATGGCCTTTAAAAATTGAACCACATCCCACTCTGTCTTTCTAACACCCATCTGAAAAGCACCATGAACAACATGGAGACCACAAGATCCCAGTTCTAATATATCTGGATCTTCTTCACACACCTTAGTTTTTGCCTTCAATTTTTTAATGAACAACCAATTGACATTCGGCCCATCCATGGATATTTGAACAATTTTGGATAGTTCAACATTCTTTAATCCCTGTTGAAACCCTTCTAAGAGATCATCAGCTGTAGAATGGCCTAAAAATGAAGAGTTCCAGTACCTTGTCATTACTTGATTCTTGTTGACATCCCATACACACACAGCTATGTCCATTTGTTGTAGCTTTGCTACCCTATTAAATGATTCATCAAAGCAAACAACAATGTGTTTTGCAGATTGGATTTCATCAGTAAGTTTGTGAAAAAAATATGGTGCAAGTCCGTAAGTAACTAAGTATGCAGTCTTGGTACTACTGAGCTGCATTTCTTGTGCAATGGAACTATCTGGAAACATTTTAGCAAACAAACTGCTTATTCCTTGCTGGCTATTAAAACTATCTTTTTTCATAACAACATGTAATGCCCACAATATTTCTGCCCTTCTGACATTGCTGTCTCCTTGAAAATGTATTTTATATACCATACCTGAATATGCTTCTTTGATAACAGCACTGTAAGATGATGTTCCAGTAGCCAATGAACAGGATGCTGGGGTGCTTGATGCTAATTCAGAATTTGGTGCTGTTGTAACACTTGAAATAATTGATTTCTTACATTCTTGGTGATTTAAAGGCTTTGCTAAATATGTTGACATAGATACAGAACTACTGCTCGCTGTAACCAACTGTTTGTGGAATTGTCCTTCTTGATGACTTTTCACAGACTGCCTACCCATACTACTCAAAGAAAATACCTTTTTACACAAAATGCACTTTGCACTGTTGTCATCCCCCTCAACATGATGCAGCCACTTGTTCCAGTCAGGAAACAGTGATCCATCTAGCCAAGCAGGATTGAATTTAGACATCATGAATGTCACACAATTATCCACTCAGACTATCATGGATAATGTGCAGTATCATAACTTTCAATATTTAATTGCTTAGTCTCACAAGGTTCACATTATTTTCATTGCACACTGTGCTTCTACATATCCATGAACGTAACCTATATTTATAATGAAAACAATAAAAAGACTGGTGACGTCTTGTGAAAAAAAAAACTTCCCACTGTTGATTAAAACATTTTAAAATATATTTAACTACTACTGTAGAACACTGACACAGTATCACAGAAACTATTTTCGTGGTGTTGTTGTGTTCAATACCTAAAAATATCATCATGAAATCATACTACAAACAACACAAATCATAGTGATACAAAAACACAGTCCACAGCAGCAGCACTTATTGTAAATATACAACTAAATAAATGAAAACACGTTCACTAAAATTTTTTAAAAAGTTTCCAGCGTACCGAATACTCAAATATTACAATAAAAACCGGCAAACATTTCAAACTCTGATGCCGCCATTTTCCTCAGCTGGCTTGGCGCTGGCGCAGCTCGGCACGGTCCGGTGCCACCTAGCGTTTGAAAAAACGGCACGACACGGCTGTATAGTAAACCAAACTTTCTCGGGCCTCATTGTTTATCTAACATTTTGATTTACATGTACGACTCACACCCCAACTTTCCAATTTTGTTTTTGAAAAGAAATGTGCGGGTGGTATAGGCCGTTCACGATAAAGTGAGCACCGCATAAAGTTTTCTTTCAGCCGGTTTGCAGTTAACTTTACTATTTTTAATATAAAAACTTCCATATAACTAAAAACCAGTGCAAACGTTTCAACACTCTCCAAAGTTAACATATATTAGCCCAATAAAACATATTTTTAATTTATTACAAATTCTGCTGAGTGTTCAGTTTATAGTAAACAGACTATACATGGGTAAATACGGTATACATTGAGTCCGCACAAAGAATTTCACTGAGTTTTCCCTGTGTGTCACAAACATTTTAATTTCCCTGAATTTTCCCTGTTGTTGGGAACCCTGAATAATGGTTCTAACAGTAAAACAAAAGTTACAATTGATCAAAAAAATAGAAAAAGGTGAGTTAGTGAGTAATGTAGCAACAGAGCATGGCATAGGTGTACAAACAGTCGGAGACATACCAAAAAGCAAAAAAAAAAGTTAATGGGATTTGCCAAAAACTGTGACAGTGGAGAGGGGCCTTCAAAATGCACGAGCATAAAAAAAGTCATCCCATAAAGTATTATACAATGGTGTGCTGTGTTGGTTTAACCAGAAGTCATCCTATGAAGTATTAGGCAATGCTATGCTGTTTTGGTTTAACCAGAAGTCACCCTATGAATTGTTAGACAATGCTATGCTGTGCCGGTTTAACCAGAAGTCACCCTATGAAGTATTAGGCAACGCTATGCTGTGTCGGTTTAACCAGAAGTCACCCTATGAATTGTTAGACAATACTATGCTGTGTTAGTTTAACCAGAAGCCACCCTATGAAGTATTAGGCAATGCTATGCTGTGTTGGTTTAACCAGAAGTCATCCTATGAAGTATTAGGCAATGCTATGCTGTGTCAGTTTAACCAGAAGTCATCCTATGAAGTATTAGGCAATGCTATGCTGTGTTGGTTTAACCAGAAGTCACCCTATGAATTGTTAGACAATGCTATGCTGTGTTGGTTTAACCAGAAGTCACCCTATGAAGTATTAGGCAATGCTATGCTGTGTCGGTTTAACCAGAAGTCATCCTATGAAGTATTAGGCAATGCTATGCTGTGTTGGTTTAACCAGAAGTCACCCTATGAATTGTTAGACAATGCTATGCTGTGTTGGTTTAACCAGAAGTCACCCTAAGTATTAGGCAATGCTATGCTGTGTCAGTTTAACCAGAAGTCATCCTATGAAGTATTAGGCAATGCTATGCTGTGTTGGTTTAACCAGAAGTCACCCTATGAAGTATTAGGCAATGCTATGCTGTGTTGGTTTAACCAGAAGTCACCCTATGAAGTATTAGGCAATGCTATGCTGGTTTAACCAGAAGTCATCCTATGAAGTATTAGGCAATGCTATGCTGTGTCGGTTTAACCAGAAGTCACCCTATGAATTGTTAGACAATGCTATGCTATGCTGTGTTGGTTTAACCAGAAGTCACCCTATGAAGTATTAGTCAATGCTATGCTGTGTTGGTTTAACCAGAAGCGAGCAGAAGGAATACCTGTAAGTGCTGAGAAGGCCAAGTTCTTCCATGAAGTCTCAGGATTGGAAGGTGAATAAGTGCATCAACAGCGTGGCTAAACAATTCAAACAAAGATACTGTATGAAGGACATCACAATATAGGGAGAACATCTAGTGCTGATGCACCTGCTGCCAATGTATTTTCTGTAGAATTTCTGAAATTTATAGAAAAAGAAGGCTTGTAAATATACAATGTGGATGAGAGGGTTGTACTGGAAATTTTTGCAGCCAAGAACTTTAGCTTTTGAAAAAGATAAATATGCTACTGGACACAAATCATCTAAAGAGTGACTCACTGTAATGTGTTGTGGAAATACAACTGGTAGTCACAAACTCAAGGGCACTGATATTGTGATTCTTCCGGTACACTATTCTAATCAAAAGCGAGCATGGTTGACAAGAGATATTTTTCAAAGCTGGTTTGAAGATAAATTTGTTCCCAGTGTTCAGTCTTTCTTTAAGACCAGAGAATATACTTTTTAGCAATGTTAATTTTTAGGCCTAAACGAGAGTAGATATCAAAAATCTGTCTGGCAATTTTGTTTAAAATCGTCTTCTCCATGTTGGCTGCTTGTTTCATGGTTTTAGCTAATTACGTAATTAATGAAATTCTTGTTGACTTTTCAGTCGATACCATATAATTTCTTGCTTAGAAAAAATTAGCTACAATGGCTTAAAATCATTTTAAACAAAACTGCCAGACAGATTTTTGATATGAGCTCTCATTTAAGCTTAAAAAAATTATCGCAAAAACAGTAGGAACAAAGAAAAAGGTTTGCTGCAAAAAGCAGTTTTGCTGTTCGATAATACTTTCTTACACATCCCAACGAGACCGTTCTTACGTCAGACGATGGTCTAGTTACAGTAAAATTTCTTCCAGTCCTTGGATCAAGGGGGTCATTGAGTTGATGAAACATCATTATCAATTTGACCTTCTAAAATCTCTTGCAAATGAAGACCTGACAAAATTTTGGAAGAAACTTACAATTCTAGGTGCATTGTGTATGGGATTTCAAAAGCATGGTTATACATGAAACCAGAAACAATAGTTTGTGGTGGAAAATCCTTCCAGAGATATAAGAATCTGAAATTTTTTGGTTTTCCGCATGATGAACCAAAAACACTAAAATGCTTACCTTAATTTCTGGTCTACATGGATTTGAAAATATAGATGAGGAAAACCTAAATGAGTGGCTCCAAATTGATGCTTATGAACCTGCTTCAAGTAAATGACAGACGAAGAAATGGTACACACAGCTACAGTGATTCACAGAAGAGTGTGTATGAAGATATTGCCAGGAACAAGTGGTCATACTGCAGCACTGCAGTGTGGAAACACGCTACTCTTCTATTTCCTAACTAACCAAATTTAAAGTGCAATCTTATTAATGTGTTAAAAATGTTATTATTCATGTGTTGAATACAAACATTATTTTATCATAAATAAAGTTTGATTTGTTATTCATATACGTAGTCATACAATAGGTACAAACCGTAGCATTCCGCTCTTCTCTGCGCAAGAGTCAGGTGGCAGTCGCTATCGCACAGCTAGCTTGGCTAGTGTGCTGCTCTGGCAAGTCGGCCTGCTTCGCGACAATGTTAGAGTGACGTCATGCCATGTCCATTCCAACAAGAGGGAACAGGCGATGGAAGGGTAGCGAGATGGCTCAGGCTGAGATAACAAACCATCCGCACACGTCTAGATTAAATTAAGTGAATACAATCCCAACATATGTGTGCGTTCGTACGTGCGTTAAATGTGATTGTGAATCTGTCTTTGTTGACATTAGCAAGACAAACATAGATATGTCTATTTATGTTTCATAAGCACTAAATTCTTGTGCAAATTTTAAAGTTGTTTTAAGATGTCACTATCAATAATAACGTGCTGTAACATTGTTATGTTAATAAGGCCTATATAGGCTGTATGCACGTCTCCTGTTAGGGATGGGGAAAATCTACTGTCGCAGCTATTTTGTTGCTGCGACAAGGCATGTCGCTTGTCGCTTCTGCGACCGTGTCTAAAAGTCGCAGGGCCGGGCTGAAACAGCGACAAGCTGCTCCCGCGTCATCGATACCTACAACCGCTTGTGTCGCCATCTGTTTACCTCTTCCCGTACATTGTCATTGAATTTCAGCTCAAAAATATTTATAAATGAATTTATTTTACGTACTGCTACAATAAATATCACTGGATGAGAACAAAGGGTTAACTGCATAATTTGTTGTACGTTGGAGTAAACATATAGAATTTTATTTCAATGAAATATTTTGTGATAGTATAAACGTTAATATTTATAGAAATTTCTCAAAATATTTGTATTACTTTTGCCATCTTAAAATCCAATAAAATCAACCAACAGTCGGCTAAGCATTTCATCGTAGTCTTCTGTACAAGCTTGACGCATTGGGCCGCGCCCGTATAGCTGCGACATGCGACAAGCTTTCCCACGTTGCTCAGTCCTCCTCGAAGAGCGACACACTGTCGCTGCTAGGCGTATATGCGACACGCCACTTGAACAGCTACATCGCTCCGTGCCGTGACTCAAGGTCACGACGCAGCTGTAGCTTGTCGCTGCATGATGTTTGCTGGGACAAGCGATCAGTCGGTCGCTCACACGGCCTAGCCGCGACAACGCAGCGGTTACAAGTTGATGCGTCGTGAGTCGCGGCAGGGAACGATGGAGCTGGTCAAGTGCGTGTGGGACATGCGACATAGCTGTCGCTGATAGTGACGATACGCGAAACAATATGTTCTGGTTATTTTGAAGGAAGCAACGCTTTTGAAACGTGATTAATTTGTATTAGTTTACCTTTTTTGTTCACGAACATAAAACTTAATAACATTTAAAATTTAAACTATACAGTACATGGAATTTTATTTAATACAATATGCCGATACCAATTAACAAATATTTTATGCTTATAGTGTAGAGACATTTAAAGGATAACGATTTGAAGAATAGAAATTTCAAAAATAAGGTATACATTTTAAGACTGCGACACTATTCTGTCGGTTCTAGCATAATATTTACGATTGTAATATATTTTAGAAAAAATTACACAATATAAAATTGTAAAATCAGTATATCATCGTAATGATTCACCACGTCTTCTTTACATACTGAATAATCTTAACTTTCATCGACGAAGGTATTAAAAAAAAGTTTGTTACTGAAATTCAACAGCGACAAGGTCGCAGCTATTCGGAAATGCAATTTTCGTGTCGCTGTTTGTCGCAGCGACCGAATTATGTCGCGACTCCCACCTCTATCTCCTGTTACTCTCTCCTGCCTGTGATACACAGAAGTCAGTTGTTCAAAGGTCAAAGACTTATTTAGCGCTGGGCATTTAGTGTATTATTCGTGTTTTCTGCTTATCTGTACATTATCTGACATTAATTAACAAAGATAATCAGTGTTTTACTATATTAATTTGTGAATAAATGTGTGTGCTGTGTTTAATATTTCAAATGGTACTTTGCTTAAAGATAATTTCAACTTTAAACTGTGCCAGTTAGTGTTCAAATGTAATTTACGGTAATGAAAAATAATAGATGTCGCTTAAAAATTTAATAACAGGCTTTTGCTATCACTAACAGTCTATGAAAGGAAATGAAAATGAGCCAAGATCCAAGAAAGATTACTTTGGAATGACTGCTAGCTCCTTTCTTCCAAAGGAACTCTAGCTTGAGTTGAACCCAGCTAAGCTCTAATTTCAAAAGGGTTTCCCTAGCATTGTCCGAACTTGGTCTACGGCAACAGAAATACACAGTTTCTGCGGATTTCACAGCACTTTTTCAATAGGTTGCCAACATACAACTATTGAGTTTTTGTACACTCTTAAAAAACCATTAAACATCCACCAACTGAATAGAGCTGATCACGTGATCAATACTACCAAAGTATATTATACATACTGTGTTTTTGTAAGCACCTAGGTTAAAGATAAGACTGTCAGCTTGAATAGACACTTATTAAATATAATTTTCTTGTCAAGATGGATTCCACTGTGTTTAGTGTTTTCATATGCTGTACGATATATGTAACGTTAAAAATTTTGATCTTATAAGGTCAATGATAGAGATGGGTAACTCGCTGAAATATCTGGTGGTGCAGTTACACACACCTCAGCCAACTTAGTCTTGTCAACTCGGTTGCGCCACAGCGCAACTTTAACCCGTGATCCAACAGAGCGAGCTCCGCACTGTGTTGCTGAGTTACAATGAACATGAATTTGCCTGCTTCAATCTGACTAGCTAAAATCATACACAGATAAGCACACACACAATGCAAGTGTTAATATAACGAAAAGTTGGGTCGGGTTCAACTTTTGCTTAGTACTAAATAATGTTTGTCGAATCAAGAGTCCTAAAAGCGAGACGTTATCGCACAAAATATTAAATTAACCAGGAATAAAAAGTTTGTGCTGGAATGATGGTCATATATTTGATCACGAAAAAGGAAAGTGTTGCTGGTTTTGAAGAGGCAGGTACAAGCCGAATAATTCAGTACAAATAATATTTAGGTGCTTTTAAAAATGTTATATTATTTTAAAATGTAAACATTAGGTTATATTAAACTTTTTATGTCACCACATGTATTGACACAAGTTCCTTTATGACGACGACAGCCAAATTTCTATTTCTTATTCAACTTATTGCCATTATAACAGGTCATCGGCTCTTATGTTAACATTTATTATTTTCTTATCACAATAACTATGTACGTATGTGTTAAGTTAATGTTCATTGTGGCCTAGGTTTTACTATTGCCGCATCCCATTACTTGCTGATTTCATGGGTTAGTTATTTCAATGATGTCAGCTACAGTTCTGTAACTGCTAACAACCCCTGGTGGTCCCGAGCATGATTTTCAGCTAACTCCTCGTGGGAGGCTACAGGACTACTATTTACACTGGAGCACAGGAGGACGTGTAGCACTAGTGAAAACAGAGCGAGTTAAAAACATTGGTTCTCGAGAAACTTTTATGTAAACATTCAAATCATCATGGTATTACATAAGAATATATTTACTATACAGTAGAACCTCGATTTAAAGAAATACCACGGAACCCGAAAATGTTCACTCTAAATCAATGTTTCGTTAAATCAGACTTCATATTAATGCCCCCCCCCCACCTACACCCCTAACCCAAAAAAAGTCAGATGCTCGGGCATGTTTCGTCTGAATTTAAAGGTAATTTTAAAAAATTCTGTTAGCTCAAAACAATAACGAAACACATTTACTGTCAACAGGTAAGCTACAGCCATGGAAGAAAAAGAATTTTGGTGAATAAACCTTCCAGTGCAATGCTCAGCGAGCATGCGGTGAGTTAGTTCGCCCTGCGTGCCAACAGCACGTGAGAAGTGATGACTAACACCGCTGATTCATCAATATTTCCGTCTCTCTCCCGCCCACTCCACCAACGAGATTCAGAAAATTCCCACCACTACGCAGTGTTGACTGGGTACCTAGATGCGTGTTGTCTCGCCAGTCACTAGGATGAGGATCTAGGTGCACTCTTGTTATGCAACACAGCGTCACTCGCTGGCCGCACATGCTTGCATCAAATTAACTCCTGCTGCTAATGTTTTCAACTTTTTTTTTTTTTCTTGGCGGATGGTTGAAGCTCATCTACTGAGAAATAAGTATATACTGTGGCCAGTGGTAGTATTTTTAGTACACTGGCATTACAGTTTATATTCCATTTTATCAATGTCACTTAGTTATTTCATAAATTTTTTTTTGTTATATTTTGAAGGTTCCTAAAAAGCCTTTCGTTAAATTGATGCTTTCGTTAAATAAGTGAACACGAAATCAAAGTTCTACTGTACATAAAAATATTTGAGGTTTTCCCAAAAGTAGCCAATGAAAAATAACATACTGTACCAATTAAATTGATATTATTCTCAGAAACATCACAAAATTCTGTGAAACATAAAAATTCTTATATGAATGTAACCTTTTAAATAGGGTAGGAAACTGTGTTTGTTAGTTGAATTCATATTCACATGCGAGATTTCTTTTATTTACATATTCATCGCTGCCGATCATTCCGAAACACTAAAATTAATGTCGATGATTAAATAATTACTGATGTGGTTCCCTTACTGCTGACAAACCCTAACAATCAATAAAAACAGTGCTCACCAATGGTGTGTGTGTCAAAACAGTGGCGCTGCAGCTCAGAAGCAGTGTAACGTAGTAAAGACCAGCATAGCCAGCGCTCAGTTTGTAATTTGAATTTTGATAATTAATAGAAAATCTTTGAGACGTTAAGTTAATTTCACATTTGAAATGTACCACCGAGCAGACACAGTTTTTATATTATTGTGGGCATATAAGCAACTGTGAGTGATATTTTTGATATCATAAAAGATCAAGTTGAGAGGACTCCGCAGTGGGCGCTGTAACCTGTGCATCTCTCTCAAGAATCTTGCTAGGCATTGCATTTGCTGTCTTAGGAGACGAAAGAGCTTGCTTCTGCTGATATTGTGCTACTTGTTATGAATATGTCAGTAATCTGTATTTACATACTTTTTTTTTACCAACCCTACAACAATATATATCACTTAACTGTGTGTGTGCCATACCCACTCTGCCGTCATACCAACCTGCTAAACATAAATACACCTCACCTTTCCTTTTTGGAGTGTTGGGAACATTAACACCATAGAATGGATCATGTTCTAAACCGACTCAACTAACCTGTATAATGATTAATGAATCTAATACAAACAATTTACAGATGTACAAAGAAAACAGACACATTACAACAATAAAACCAGGATACTGTACATAGAAAACAGATGCAATACAAACAATACAGATTTGCTGACATATGAACACTTGCATACAAGGATATTTACACAGAGAACTGACAATACAAACAATACATATTTAATGGTACATATATCTAAGTCAATAGGTATTCTGAGTCTACAGGACGTACTGTTGCAGCCCAATAGGGTGCAACATGGGAGATTGTTAGGGAAACTCCCCTTGCCCCGGTACCCAAGTGGATTTGCAATTCTAGTCAGTAATGTGGTACCAGTACTGTGAATAGGGAGGTTCGAGTACACTGCTGCACAGTTTGGAGCTGGGGATACCTTCCGAGGACTGAAGAGGCCGTTGTTGCACGACAATAGGAAGCATCCTGGAGTTTCGGGAATAGGATTTTGCCTAGGTCCAGAACTAAGCACTCAGTTCTGGCGGTCGAACAAGGAGGGCACTCGTGTCTGTCTGAATAAAGGTGATCTAGACTGGCATTTCTCATTCCACAAACTGCAGCACAACCAGATGTCCTGAACACCATTTTCCTTGTCCTGCATCCCGTCACCAACGTCACTTCATGTGAGTCAAGTCAGCTAGGGCAAAGCGGCGAGGGAACATGTGTAGGGTTTCTGGTGGACAAAGCCCAGAGGCACTTTGTTTGGAAAGTTAGGTATGGAAGCACGTCTAACCATGTGTATGGTGGCCGGACAAAGTCCCACACTTGTCTGGTGTGGTCTCTGGACTTCTTGTGCGAGGGAACGATTCACAGTCAGGAAGGAATAGAGGCAGTCAACTTGCCTGGTTTGGGCGCTGTTGGGCTATGGTGAAGCATGGAAGCACCTCTAGCTGAGTGTACAGTGGTCGGGCTAGGTCCCGCACTTGCCTTGTGTGGTGCAGGCACCAAGCAGAGTGGGCTGGATGCCCATCACAGCAGCAGCCTCAAAGGCGTGAGGTTAGGTCTTGCAGTATCAGCCATCTCCATAATAACAGTCAATCCTTATACCCCACCGTCATTCCTGGAGCAGGCACTGGTGTAGATCATCTGGGGAGGGAAGGGGGGTCTAGCATTTGTGGTGCCCCGACATGGAGCCAAGGAAAATATGATCTTTGAAAGAACTGTACAATGGGAGTGCATGGCTGTATTTAGTTTCTTGGACATACGCCATTGCAATATCGCAATGGAGTATGTCCAAGAAACTAAATCCCGCCAAGGAAAATGACCATAATAGAAACCCCCATTCCTCAAGAAGAGATATCTGCACCCGCAAAGTCTACAACTGCAGGGTCACCAGGGAGGCAGTTTTCAGATAGATGGGAAAAACCAGCGCAACAATACGAGGATAAAGATATTGTGCAAAAATAACTGAACACAAAACAAACAATACAGATTTGCTGACTTTTGGTGACACACAACTACTTGCATGAAGTCAATAGCTATTTCAAGTCTGCTGGATGAATTGGCACAGAGCAAAGTGATAAAAACATGTCGAGAAAAAAAGACTGTACGAACAGAATGCTTGCCAAATACCAAGCAAGGAGACCAAGCTAACATCCAGGGCTGATTCATGGCAATGTAGCCACTGCCATTCAGTTCCTGTAAAGGTAGCTCAATATCTACCATATTCTGAATGAATGGCCTGACGTAATTTAATATTCCCAGTTTTTACTGCAGTTCTTTCTCATTTTTTGGTGCTTGAAGTACCTTTAAGGCCAATACTCTTTCAGAATCAATTTCTAACCTCTTTTCTGAACATGTGTGTTCTAAATATCTAACCTCAGGTAATGTTGGACTTTACCTAGAGTGAATATAACACCGAATTTTCTCACTTCATCAATGAACTTCTGCACTGCTTTGCCATGTTCTGCTTCAGTTTCAGCAATGTGACACAGTTATAAATCATCGTAACCTGTATAGAAATGGTCTGAAAAGTTTTTTTAGGAAGAATTTTGCACAAAAGTACACAGATTCAATGCTTTGAAGGTAACAGTTATGAACTGCCGAATTTTTAGAACACGTTTATAAAATATATTTAGTTGAAACAATAAACTTCTATTTATACAGTAAATTCCAGACTATCCTTTCTAATCTAGTGGGTTGATACAGTCGACAATTAAAAATTGCTGATCACCTCCAATACGAATATACATTACTCCGGTCACACATTGTGTACCTCGTAATATTGCTGCCCTAGTAAAATCCACTTGCAAAATTGAAGATTTATTGTATTACTCTACTGTTTCAGAGAATGACTCCTAATAAAGTTTTACTGTAAACTTTAAAACTTATTTTGTAAGGAGTACCAGTAAAGACTATGAACCATACTTGCTACTGCTTTTGAAACATTATTCTTAGCCTAATGGAAAGCATAAATCATAAAGCCATCTCACAATTTTGTTAAGAACAGTGTTTGTTGTGTAGTTTAATTTAATTTAGTCTAGACAAAAATTTATATGGTTTTGGTTAGTTAGTAAATTAATATAGATTTATGTAATAAAATAATTAGCTTACACCATACAGTTTTGGTTTTGAAAAAAATTTGTCAGTATATTAAAAAACAAAAGTAAGGTTTTTTGCTATCTGCTCTCTTGTACGCTTAAAAAAAAGTATGCTCACAAAAGCAGTAGAAATTAAGGATCATGGCCTTAATAAATCACACAGCAGATAATCTCCAAACAAATAGTTGTGACTTTACTACACAAGATGTTTTAGGTTTGTTTGCCAAGGTAAGGTATTTTATTATCACTGAGAACAACAAGACTAAGGCCCACCGTACACACAACAATATTTCCTATGATATCGCATACTGGCTTTCTCACTTGGAGCTGTACAGGCTCCTCTGCTGGAAAGATCGCTGGTTACGTGCAGTATTATTAGCTTGTCTATGGGTTTTTAGTAACAGAAATTGTGCTATTTTTGTTTACGTGTTTATTATCTAGTTTCTTATCTCAGCAATGAGAATATAAATACATTATCATGTGACTCGTTTGCAATTTCCTTCGGTTGCCTTGCATATTAGTGGGCAACGAATGATAAATGTAAACAGCGTATACACAAACCTAGGGTCTAGTATGGATAAAACAAGTCTTTATGCTGTACTGCATTAACCAATATTTTATGATTTCACGCACATAAACCAATACTGTGTGCTGTGTATCACTCACCGAGTCCCGCAGCACTGCCATTTGATCAGCTCATTTCGTAAGAAATGCGTAAGAAAACTTGTAGAAAATATCATTCCATGTGCGTGGGCTTAAGCTGGTTGAAAAATATTGAATCTTTATATGGGACAATTTTAAACTCTGTGCCAAAACAGCTAAATAATCTACACATAAATGTAATGTACCAAAACATATTAGAAAACATGATTTCAAAGAAGATTACACAAAGATGACTTATTATGTACATTCATTATTTCATGGATTTTTTTTTAAACTGAACAGTATATTCAACATTTAACACAATCTTTCTGAAGAACTTGGAATTTATTGTTGGACTAAGACAAAACAGTACACAGAAAATATTTCTGTCCCTACCAATGAAATTTCATGGTTTTCAATCTGCTTCTTAATTTCATATTTATACTGAATGCCATCTCAGACTCACCATCAAATATTTTGTGGATTCTTAACATTCTACCATTTTTTCATATACACACTTCAAAACAGAAATATTTGACTGTTTTTGAAACTTGCCCATAGTACACTTTAACTTAAAAAATTGTATTATTCACACCTGGTAAAATGTGGGGAGCTAATTAATGAAAACCTTGTCACTATTAGTGGAAATTTCACTGCATTTAAAGAAAACTGAAACAATTATAAATAGTCAAAATTTTCTTTATTTTCGCAGAGACAATGAATACAGGACAGCAACTAGGGGAAAGCAAGGATGACATATGCCCCGGGTGCCAGGCTTTCTGAGGGAGCGGGGTGGAGAGGAATTTGTCTTCACTAAAATTTCTATGACTGGTAACTCATAATAGCTTATCTAATTTGCATTGCAAGATTGGTTAATGTAGAGTATAACGTCATATTTACTTTAAATACTGTACTAGAGGAAAAATGTAAAGCTTGTTATTAACAAAAGGTATGTGGGGAGAGGGAGGTTTGAAGGTTCAAACATATCTTCTATATTGAGAAAGTAATAATGTTGTCGGAGAGAGTGGTATTGGCTGTAAGAAAGCAGTGCACTGCACTGTGCATGGTTCTCTAGTGACTTGTCCAGGTGGAGCAAGTCATGCAGCTTAACAGTTATTCATCGTAGAGACACAAGTATTTCGTGCACTCATCTGGCAGTACCCATACATTTCAGTCCCATACCTGCACTGGTCACAGTCAATTATTCATTGGCTTCTAAATGTGCAAACAGGCACCACGTGTTTTCCCCATAAGTTATTTCCTTATTTATTACTGTTCTGTCATTGTTACAGATGTGTTAAAAGAGCTGTCATCCAATCCCAAAAATTACAGAGAAAAATATGTTCTCGACAGTCACTCTGACCTAGAATAAATGTGCGAAATATTCTAACTGCTAATCATTCGGCATGGAGTTTCCAGTTTCTATATTTATGGTAGTGGCTACACTTGTTTGTGTTGTTCTAATTAAAACTTAATATATTTTTGTGGTAAATTACTTTAGTGATATTGATCAATTAAAATGTTCGAGAAACCTTTGGTAACAGAACATTAAAAACAAAACAAACAATAAACTAAATAAGGCTGCGCATCTGTCATCTTTTATGTTGGCTATTATATTACATGTGAGATGGGTAAGGAATGTGATGGGCCAAACCATATAAAATTTGAAATGTACATATTTGTGATAGTTATGTTTTCATTATATTTATTTGTTAAAAACAAGGTGGATTATATGTACATATTAATTTTAGTGAGAAGGCCAGTATTAATACTGTGCACAGAATGTTGTAATATTTTTATGTATGTTTAACATGTTTTTAAATTAATGAATAATAATATTAGATCTAGTAAAAGACTTGTAACTGCTACTGTAGTCGTGGTATTTTGAACATCTCTGCAATTACTGTGCATTACTGTGCAGACATTTTCTGAACTGTTAAATATATTTCAAGATTTTATTTTCGGACACACTGCATTTTAATCTGGATAAAGAAGTAATTCTGGCCCAACCGTACCTGAGGCAGATCCAGAGGGGTCATGAAATTGTCCCCACCCAAAAAAATAATTAAACCAAATAAATGCCTAGTAAAGTACTAGAAAAATATTTCCTTACATTTTTGCTAACACTTTACAACAACAAATTCAGAAATTCAGTGGTGCACCCACCAGTGTACACCGGACATTTGTAAACTGCTCTCAATCGGTTGAATCCATGTAGCCACCGGTTCAACCGACCTGAAAATATGGTGAGTCGGGAGGAAGTGCACCAGAACTTCCACCAGTGAACTTTGAATACAATCTCGCAAAAAACATTTGAAAAACTTACCTAATAGCTTAAACAAAGTCAATTTTTTTATTATATTTTTATTTAAAAGTATGTTTAATTTAATGAACAACTGTGCCATGCATTCTTTTTTCGGGCCTGTATAACATGAGAAAAACACAAATAAAAAGAGCAGTCATTTTTGCGCAGTAAAAAATTGAACCGCTATATTGATGACTGTGACGTCATTACATTCAGTTGGTGAAATTAAATAAAGTAGTGTATGTGCTAGAAACGAGTATGGCTGGAACTCTGAAAAGTATTAATTTGTATAGTAGTTTGTTTGCTGTTAATAGAATGCAATTTACTCCAAATAAAATCAAGGCAGACTGCATGGTTTACATTACACGAAGAGACCTAATAGTATCCTATTAACGACATAAAACTGTTTATGTACATAATGATCATTTCTATGTAATGTGTATAATATGTCATGGTTAGTTTAAAATAAATAAGTTCTTTTAAGTTAAAGTTGCAGTCAATAGCTTGCAGTTTGCAACAAAATCTCAGCAGCTGTAATGTTTTTGGCAGTTCCTTAGACCGTGACAATGTCATTAGCCAATAGGCAAGTTCAATGCACCTGTAATTAGCAGATAATTCGAGGGGTGCGCGGGGTGTTGTGAAACTCACCCAGAGATGGTAGCACAGCTCTCACTGCTGTTCACAAGATCCTTAAAAATTATTTAAAGAAAAAATTAACTGGTAATTTAAAAAATTGTTCTGCTATATTATTTTCCCCGACTCGCGTAACCAGGACGTTCGATCAGGTTTGGTTAGATGCATTCCAGCTATTAGCTCAATCAGTTAACTTTTTGTACACATGCAAACTTCATTTGGTTAACTTTCAAACCTAAACTTATAATTCTATACCGGGCCTGAAACATTAAAATAAATTAGTGGTAAATTAGTATCACTCTGGAATTTAAATTAAATTGACATAAACTCAAACCTATAACTAAAACGTTGCAATGTGTGAGAGCTACTCTTGCTGCCTTCACTCCTTTGAAATCAACACCAGTGAAATCTTTGTTGTTAACTAACAAATCTGCAGCCATGCATGCTGTAACAACGGGCGAATTTCCCGAGCTAGCTTTTACATAACCTGGTTCGCTACATTTTATCAGTTTCTAAGTCAGTGTGAAATTATAATACACACAATAGTGTCTGGTGGAGCATCTAACCAAAACAAGTAAAATGTTTTACCCAATACGAACGTGTTTTCAATGTTTACGGCGGCGTTTGCAAATAAAAACTGAATAATTTGAAAATTAAAATGCTCATGGAACTACTGCTTTGCCTGGCTGCATTACGCCGAAATAATTTGGAGGACCCCTGTAAATATTAAAAACTTTTTCCAGGAATTTTCCCTACTGTAGAATGTGAAGTCAAGGAAATTAAACTTAACCATATTTTTATTGCATGGAAATTTGTTTGAATTTTAAAATATGTACTTCCTGCAAAAATTAATTATTTATTTTAATGTGTAAATTTCAATTACAAACAATATTTACTACTACTATTACATATAATACCAAAGTATTCAGTTTGGACTTCTATCACAGCATGTGTTAAATAACATGAGTAGATTTATCCCCCTTCCATTTGTAACATAAAATGTTTTAAATTAATTAAGTTCTTGAGTATTTTTTTTAAAATTAAGTGGCAAATGTTTACCACCACGATATCTCAAAATTTTTGCATATCTTCTGGCCATTAGGTAATCAAAACAACTTCATAAGTTATTAAACAGGAATTCAAATAATACTGAATTCAGAATTGACTCCGAGTTTGGCAAGGGTATCATTGTAAACTTTTTTACTTAAATTCTAATATTAATATTTTACCAGTGGCATTTAGGGATGGAAAATGCTTAAATATAACCATTCTGCACACTGAAATCCAAATGTTCCAGGGGAGAGTCCCGGGCCCCCGCTTTATTGGAATAGTATGTATGTGATAGGGGCAGGGAGAGGGCGCCAGAATTAGTATCTGGCCCGGGTGTCAGCGACTCTAGTTGCAGCCCTGAACGAATACCACACCTGATATGTCAAGTTGCCTGTGTTTTCTGGTTATAAGATACAGCAAAAAGAAAAACAACCAAAGTTGCTTGGTCAATGAATACAAAAACAAAAAAAAAAAAAAAAAAAAAAAAAAAAAAAAAAAAAAAAAAAAAAAAAAAAAAAAAAAAAAAAAAAAAAAAAAAAAAAAAAAAAAAAAAAAAAAAAAAAAAAAAAAAAAAAAAAAAAAAAAAAAA
>PNEQ01044723.1:0-14264 GCA_003012365.1 Medauroidea extradentata | reverse complement strand
ATGTGTAATTATTTTAGTACTGGTAATTTTAGCAATGTTTAGTTAGTTAATCAAGTTAATAATCACAAACACATGTTGCAGCATTAACGCCTACATTTTTTTTAACTTCTAGAACAACCCGTCTGCTGAGTAGTTTTCTTCCTGACCTGAGGATTATGAACTGCAACACTGTGCACGGAATATCATTTTATTTCCAGTTAACATCATATTTATTTAATTAAAAAAGTGAGGTTTTGTGTATGAGATTTTTTTTGTGAGATGTACATTCATTCATCAACTCACCATCAATGGTCCATCCATCATATTATCCACCTTCCCATACACTAAAACAAAACTAACAAACTTTCCCGTAAGTTAAATGAATAAACTAATGAAAATTATTATCATTAAAGACAACTAAGACTACATAAAAATCTTGTACAACCTACAAGCATATACATCAAACAAATCTTCAAGTTTTCTTAATATTTCTTGAAGGTATAAAATAAAATTCATTCACATATTGTATGTCTGTACTCTTTTAAGCATCTCTGTCCTCTCTTAAGCACGAAAGATATGTAAAGGGTATTTCCAAACCTTCTATGCGCCTAAATACTGCTACCATTTCTTCATTTGTCAATATTCCACTTTCACATGGAGACTGTGCAAACTGTTCAGATGTCAGACACAAGAAGCGAATATGTCGCAAGACTTCACCAATCACAGAGCGCAGGTTTGAGCCACACGTGTCTATATCCTGGTTCTTACACTGGTATTTAGCCCAGTTTAGAACTGCTTCAAACAAATCCAGTTCTGGTACAGCTAGTTGGTTTCTTTGTAACAGCACTAGTAAAGATTTTTGTGATAAGTTGCAAAAACTCCTCTCTTCAAAAACACTGCCTTTGTTTTCAATTATGAAATCAAGTGCTGCTTTCTCCATGTCACGTATCTCGTACCTTACAGCAAATTCATAAGCTAACCACACAGTATCTTCTCCTCGTGGCCAGATGTAATTTATACACAGGATTTCTAGATCTGTGAGAAGATACTTTTTAGCTGCGTAGTAAACAGATATTGCTTGCTCTTGAGACTCAAACTGCCAAGTGGCTCCATGAATGTAATACAACAGAATGCAGAAAGTATCAGCATTAATATCCGTCACTTCAACAGTTTTGTCATGTTTCAGGGGGCCATTAAACATGCTTTCAAACACAGGAGAAGCATTACAAAGCACAAACTTAGAAGCTTGTTTGCTACAAATCTTTTCTCCGTCACTCACTAAAAACTCACAATCACAGCATATACCACTGTCCAGAAGATACTTTGCCCTGTCAGACATTGAACTGCTTTTTGGTATCGGTATAGCTGGTACTTCTACAGTCTGCGGAAGAATGTATTCAATTGAACCACAAGAAACATAACATAGTATTTCAAACTGACCATTACTTACATACTTGTTTTTAGGATTCATTAATTCATCACAGGAAAGAAATGGTTCAAAGCCATACTCATTTTGTTTTACTGTAAACTCATGAAAACTAGATTTTTCTGCAGACACTTGACCATCTGCACCAGACACTTGGAAGCCAAATTCACAATACACTTTCCGTAAGACATCTTTTTCGTCGGTATGCCACACAAGGAAAATTCCCAACTTTCCATCCCTTATCAGAACAAAAACTTTCCACATTACATTATTCACTATGTAAATTTCAGAATACCTTCCTAACTTTAGGTCATCTCTTGTTAAATCAGAAACCGCTGCAGTGAAGTGAAGTTCCGAATGAGAATCCTGTTCCTGAAACATACGAATGACATTTAACTCCTTAAATCATACTATATCACACATCCTTACCCAGAAACGTACACATCATGGTACTACGAATAAAGGAGGTAGAAACAAACGGGCAATGTGTTTTCACGAGCATTAGCACAGGACAACAGTCAAGTCACCGGCCGTGAAGCTCAAATACTTTCAACTAAACTCTATGTCGATGTTTTTCCTTGGATGTGAATACTTAAATCAGTTACGCTGAAATTTTAACATACAAATAATAAATGTCTTGAAAACCAATTAATACAAAAACTGATAAAATACACCTCTTGAGTTCCCAAACAAAGGGTTATATCATGTGGTGGTACTGGTCTCTCCACATATAGATGTACAGCTGTAAACTTAACTCTCATATATGCTCCAGTCTCAACGGTGAGCTACGCTCTTATCTCAGGGATTCTACGTGGTATTGAAGGGTGGACACGTACTGAACAAGAGCCAAAGAACACGTGGTTCAATCAACAGCCCATTTTTTTTATTTTACTTAAAAAAAAAAAAAAAAAACACAACCACACTTACATTGTTACAGATCTCATTTACGTTTTCACACCAACATAAAATAAAACAGAAGGTTAACTGAACCAAACGAAACAAAAATTAAACAAAGTGAGCACGTGCTGAACTAAAACATAATGCCTGACTGTAACAGATAGTGGGCCGGCCACACTGTCGATATCGCCTTAAGTTCCCATCAATAGATCAATGTTAATTAATAATTAAAGTTACTAGAAAGTCTTCGGTAGCTGCAATGGCATCCAAAGATGTCATGGAAGCTTTCCTTTTGGTAAAATGTTCTAGAACATTCTAGTAAAGTCAAATAACCTGTCTGGATGCAAATTAAATAAACTTAGATTAACTAAAATTACAGAAAAATCTGCAAAATTCCGCTGATTACAATGATGTATCTCACTATGTTACTGGATGATTATTACAAAAAAAATATTAAATAAAGGTTTGATGTAAAACATTGCCCGCAGCACACCTTGCAGTACCCTCTGTGAACCCCTATTGGTGTCGCCCCAGCGGCACCACGGCTGGGCTGACTGAACTCATTTATATACAGTATTTTTAAATTAAACAACAAGAACTTCCCAACTGCAGTAACTTTTAAAACATAAATTTCTCGTAAAATTTCGAAGAGTCCAAAGTTGCTGGAATTTTTATGCTGTTTCAGAAAAGTCTACACAAGACATATATTTATTTTAAATTCACATGTCGTTAGAGAACTGAGAACTCAAAATAAATTGACCTTAAAGCTTATGAACACATTATCTGATATTAAAATATTACAATAAAAAACTAATCAATAGCAATTGCATCCAGACGCCATTTTCTCTTACAGTACTGTTTCGCCGGGCCCAATTGCAGTTTTACATTTAGAGAGTGGGTTTTATAGGCGATATCCTGTTCAGCAAAATCATAACATTTAAATTAAATAACCAAAAGACTTTTCCTAAATGATCATTAGGTTTAAAACAACAAATACTGGGGTCTTACTAAAAAAAATTTCTGAAACTTACAACTGCATAAAAACTAGCAATTTAATTATCTACAGGCAATAGACTTGCATAGACTAAAGTTGGTTGGCCGGGCAACACTCTGGGGCTTCTGTGTTTAATAAAGACATCATATGCACTACCCGACACTTAATAGACTCTAGGCTGACCACCTCTTGGGCCTAAAGTGTCAGTAACACTGGCTAGCATCATTTATGCAATATAAACACCAACAGGGACTCGAAAAAAAAATCATAGAAAACTTACAACTGACTTATATCGAAAAAGTTTACCCCAAGCACAGGCTGGTCGCTTCACAATCAGCTTATAGCGAACCCCCCCCCCCTCCCTCCCCCCCTCTATTTTTCACCAAAATTTTCTATTTTTCTCATAAAATAAATTTTTAGTCATCTCTGGCACAAAAAAAAAGTTTTTAGTCAAATACTGTATAAGTTTATTTCAAAAGCATATCCAGAATGGGCATGTACATTTTTTTTCCGAAAGAAAATGAAGTATAAATAATTGCTGGCAGCGTACATTCTAGCAAGCACAACATCCGTGTTCACAAGCTGTTTGCCAAGATGCAGGAAGACAAGAATTTTTGGCACACACAGTTTGAATGAAAGCATAGCTTAGGATGTTATCTATGACTATTCTTTGAGACAAAACAAAACATAAATTTTGCTGCCTATAGAAGTTCTAGCCCGCTCAATGTCTGTTTTCACAAGTTATTTGCAGGATATTGTAATTGGCAGATACATTTTAAATGAAAGAATGTATCATTGGTCTACAATTGCAGACACTGTGGGTAAAAACACAAGCGAAAAGCCTACCTCGCACTCTGGGAGGTAGATATAGACAATTTAAAAATAACTTGCAAGTTATTTTTGGTCATTACAAATCAAACATGCTTCACATTAAATTTGAATTCTGCCTATTTATTTACATTGATTACATTTCCAACTACGCAGCACTTTTTCCACATCTTTTACGCAATTATTCTGACCCGAGGTGGTATTGTTATGTACAGGTCAAACAAAATGTGCAATTTCACATGACTTTAATTTAAGAAGATAAAGACAGTCACATTCCTGATGCCCATTTGTCCTTTTGCACCAGTGACAATGAATTTAAAATTATTTAGATCACATCCAAAACAAATGAAAAAGAAGGTTTGACAACACTGACATTGGTGGTGCAGGTTACAATGGCTTGCTTTACTCTCTGAATTCTTGCAGTAGACAGCCAGTCTTGAATATAAGTTGTGACAATTTAGCCCAATGATAGTAAAACCTTCCAGAACATCCTAGAAGTACTACATCTAATGACAAATGTTAACAAACCCCAAAAAGCCAGAATATTACTCAAAACTGACAATCCCAATTGAAATGGCTGTCAAACTGGAACAAAAATATTAACTTCATTACAGTCAAAAAGAAAATCAAATAATCACAACATTACAAAGATGCCATATAAAGGAATCTACAATCTTTCTTTGGCACAAAATAAGGCATAATACACCACGCAAAAGTTACCTGCAAGTTTATTTTAATTTTTGCTACAAAACAGCAAATACGTTTTAATGAATTACAGTAACATTGATTTGCGACTTTCTTTCTGTAAAGCCTCTCAAACAATTTTCTTCAGCAAATTTCTGTGGTCTAACTGAAACTTCATATGATGGTGTCTCTACAAATAGGGAAGAGTTTTAATATGACTAACAGGTATACCAAAAGTTATCTTGGAGCAGCTGCAATGGAAGGAGAAATGATCGGTCAAGAATGACCCTGGGTTCTTGTGGTACAAACCAATCTGAGTCCGCCCAGACCCTTCACTTTGGCTGGTTGCCGTTAACACCAGACCAGCTGCAGCTAATGCCAGAAAACTCAATTGTGATAACACCTGACGGATGCCATTCCCTGCACCCAGACGCAGGGGTCACAGCGCTCCCGTACCCTGCGGCAGAGTTACTGCAAACACAGGCAGCCACAGTCATACCAGCTATTCACCCCTCACTGTTCCAGGGCAGTTGGTCACCGCTACGAGCTGAGACATCACCCACGACATCCCCAGAGGTGCATCTATCAAAACAAAGACAGTGTACCAGGATTCAGAAGTGGCCAAAGAGGTCTGTGAGTGGGGAGGCGACGTTTGACGTGGTACCAAATCCTACTCTTTTTAGCCCTTTTCGCCACCCTCACTGTTCGCCCCGGCACCTACAGTACGATCCAGTTTGTTTGTTGACATTCAGTATTGACATTTTCACAAACAGTAGGTATGTCACCCTACTGAGGGAGAACTTACCTCACACCCGCTCAGTAGTGTATACAGTAAAACCTCGTTAATTCGAAACGCTACATAAATTGAAGCCATCGCTCGGTCCCGAACCTGAGGATAGGATTTTACATGCTATGGAGTTTGGTTAATTCGAAATTAGATTAATGTGTAATTTGAAGCTTTTTTCTGGCCCAAACAGGGATCAAGTCCTAGTAATTCGAAGTCATTTTGATAGAGAAGTCAGTAAAGTGTGCGAAATCTAAGAATAATGCTGCGTCGTGTGGCGTTGTACAGCCCTGTCGCGCTGGCCTTGAAGCTTCCTTGCTGTCTGCTTGTGCACGGCGCTCGAGTTCGAATGAGTGTGTGTGTGTGTGTGATGCGCGCAAAGAGGGAGGAAAAGAAGAATGGAAGGCAGGAATGGCACGAAACAGCCGCCGACCACCAGGTACATGGCACGCAACAATATTTTTGTCTCGCCCTAATCTCTGGTCTCGCCAGCACAAAACTTCCGGGTGGAGAAAACTAGGATCTGGGTACCGTACCACACATTCATGTGTTTAGTGTTGGCTGGCTTATGACAACAGCGTACAGGAATGCAATGACTTTGCAAGCAGCTGCTGCAGCCCTGCGTTGGCATATGGCGTGCAGCCGGCCACGTGTTACAGTCGCTGTGCATTTCCTTGGCTCTTAGGCGCCCGGAGGGCAGTAGTGCCCATGTTATTGGTTTCTGTGTATCCTATGATATTTATAAAACGGTAATAAATGCATTACAAATATTTAAACAAAATATTTATGTTTCTGGCAAAGGAAAAAAATATTTTTCTGCCGGGAATTTCAAAATTAATAACTAAATATTTTTCAAGATTTTGTACCTTCAAAACAATGACTAATCTTATGTGCTGGATTGTCGTATATGCCGGCAAATACGGCAGCAATAACAATCACATGCTGTGGCAAAGGCAACCCGTGGCAGACATCAAGCGCTGGAACATGCAAGTTGTCTCGCCAGCCTACAACTCTCAGGCGGAGAAAACGAGGATCTAGGTCCGCATGCTTACATCTTTTGTCTCACAAGCACAAAACTCTCGGGCGGAAAAAACCAGGATCTAGGTACTGTACCACACATTCATGTGTCTACGGTCTAGTACTAGGCTGGCAGACAACAGCGCACAGGAATGCAATGACCTTGCAAGCAGCTGTTGTAGCCTGGTGTTGCCATGTAGCGCGCAGCATACCTCAGTCCGGCGTTGCCATGTAGCGCACATCGTACCTCAGTCCGGCGTTACCAAGTCGCGCACAGCTGCCGGCAACTGATGATGTTACAGCCGTTCATTTTCCTTGGCTCTTGGGCGCCAGGAGGGCAGTAGTAGCCAATGTTATTTGCTTATGTGTTTACTATGATGTTTACATGCCAGTAATAAACGCATTGAAAATATTTAAACTGAATTTTTAATGATTCTGGCAAAGGAAAATACGGTAATTATAAAAACACATAAAACTATAACTGCCATAAATCATACATTAAATGTCTTGTTTGGTATCAATGTAACCTGCAAAGCACCACTTGATCAAATATGGTAACGTACTTAGTATAGATTCACATATGTTAATTATAGTTTTTGTAAGTTAGTGCTCGGCTGACTAGCGACCAAAGAGGCCAGCTGCAATGCCACATGTTAGCTCTAGCCCTTGCTGCCCCCCCTTCTTCCTCCTCATTTCTCTTTCTTTCCCCCCCCCCCTTCTCTCTCTTCTCGCTCTTTCTCCCCCCTTGTTCCCCGGACCTCTGGTAACTAGGTACTTATTGTAATAATATATTAATCAAGAGATGCCAATAGTATTCAATATTCAGTAGGTGATTTATGTAATTTAGTGATGTGAAAATGTAAAACTTTATTTTGTGTAATAAATACATAGGCCTTTAACAGTGGACTCACGCATTCGCGGGCGGCAGAGTGCCTCTCTCTGATCGGCTGAGAGGAACTTCGTCACCACCTTGTTTTCGGAGGTGGGGAAGAGACGCAAGGCTAACGAGAGGAGTACACGGGATGCTAGGGGAGAGACGCGAATATGTAAGCAAGCAAGTAACATGTATTTAACGGTGGGAAAGTGATAATTTCTTCATCGTCAAACTGTGGGGCGGTGGACAGAGTGCTGAGGGGTCACCAGGCGAGTGGATTTCCGGGTAGTCGCGGCCGTTTCCCCAGTAAATCAACTCCGTCAATTATACGACTTAACCCGCTGGAGAAAGTACTTAATTGTTTCGCTACCATACAGGCAAATTAGTTTAACGTCATCGTAATCTGTAACCCGAGGTGTGTGGGTTCGTCGGCAAATGTTACAATCAGAAATATGTGTGTTTTCTTTAGCTAGCTGGGCACGCCATCAATCTTTCAGTAATTAACTTTAATCATCGGAGATACGGACAGAAGGAAAATAGGAACAGTATAAAAATTAGAACTGTAGCATGTTGCGTCTGTTGTGATGTCCATGTTTAAGTGTATCTTAATGGAAATTTTCCATCACCTTCATCTGATCGCTAACAAAGTTTTTGTTTTGCGCGGTCTCTGCAGACTGCAACGCCCGCCAAGATGTAGTCAGTTATCTTCGAGTCGCGGGGAAGCCAAGTGTGAAGTGCATGGGAACATTTTCAACAATTTCCAACTAATCACTAAATGACCCTGGGATCTCTGGCCTTGTAAATACTTTAAAATAAAGCCCTTCTCTGTTTGCAAAACAAGATGTACCTTTATCTGTTAGATGTGAGTTTGTATTCCATTTATAATTTCTGCCAGTTAAATGAAGGAAGTAAAAAGCCTAGTACACACTGGCATCTTTCTCGTACATGAAAGTGGGCATAAAATGTGTATAAGAGAGGAGCACTAACTAGCGTTCTAGATAGCATTCTACCAAATTTTTTGTTTAGTTCACATGGCTAACTTTATTGTACAATGTTGAATGCAAATTTTAAAGCTGCATTTGGAGTATTGAAGATAATTTGTGCAATACTTATTGTTTTTTCATCAAAATAAATTATAAAATATAAAAATTAATATACTGTTAGAAATATTTGTTTATAATTTCTTCTTTTGTACAGCTAGCCTAGATACTATTTATTTCAAGTTACTTTGTCTTTGTTAGCTATTTCGGTTAAAAACAGTTGTGTGTGCAAAAATATTGTTTGTTTACTTGACTTGTACAAGAAAGTCAGTGGAAAAATAGAACTGTCATTCTGCAGTAACTAGCATACAAGTCCTTATATACTAACTAGCCACTAGTATGCTACAGGCTGTTCGGAATAAAGCGAGGACTCACGAAAGCCCTGCTAAATTTTTACTTTCAGCCAATTTTTTTCTTTCCGCGCGTAATTGCTAATGATGGGAAATGTCTAACCTATCTGGACATGTCACTTAAGGCTCTGTTCCAGTCACCACATCAAATTTTAATATTTTCGCTTTTTTTGGAATTTTAAGAAGAAAACTATTAAATATGTGATTATACCTCAAATTCCATTTACATTTCACTACAGTGCAGACCTTGCGATTTAGCTGTCAACATATTATATACGCTGCAATGTGTGTGGCAAATTTTTTTATATTCATAATTTGCCAGACAAATTGCGACCTAACTATATATTACTAGCTCTATTGCCATTCTTGTATAGTAGCTCAAGGTAAATAGAATTTGCAGTATTGTCGCCGATTTAACATTTTTCTTCTCAGAATTCCAAAAAAGCAAAAAATAATAAAATTCAATATAGCGACGTAAACCGAGCCTTAATATCTGCACGTAGAAGATAAATTCTGTGGTCGGTAGGAACCTATATAGTTTGATTAAAAAAGTTTATTAATGATATAAAATGCAAATATGTCCATTTCAATTGGTTTTTTCTGTATTATTTTATTTAAATAGGAAAATACACGGAAATACATTCAGCAAATCACTGCCAACCATACAAGTTGTAAGGTAACTATAATTGAATTTTAATTACATACAGTAATGATTAGTGATATTTTTCAAAGGTTGAATTTTTAGTGCTCACTTTATCCCGAACAACCTATAGGTGGCCTTTCCACAGTACAAGTTTGCTACAAGCCGAGGTGAACAAGAAGATGTTCACCTTCTAGCATGAGAAAGATACCTGTACTGAGCTTCATGAATATTAGGCTTCTCCTGTAAAAATACCTAATAGATGTGAAATTGCTCAACACTTACACTGCAATGTGTCAGAAATGCCGGTCACCAAAGGCCTAGTCCAGGTGACGACATTGCCTCAACGTACAACAGGCTGAGCTCTGAAGTACCGGCTAACAAAACGCTGTACTAGCTAGCTATTATCTATGTTTACTACGTAACGTAATGTAGGTGAGCAGAGCTGGTGTAGGACCTATGGCAAGGTGATGCAGGCAAAGGTAGGCAGGTAGGGGAGAATTTACAGCCAGGGAAAGACTAAATAAGCAGGAACCTGAAGTCATCTTCTTAGGCAGTTCTATTGTTAATGAGGTCGAGATGAAAGGAATTAAAAGGGAGGGGGGATGTGTGCGTGGATGTATATACATCATGTATAGAAATATAGCAGAATTGGGGGGGGGGGGCAAGACCAGGGACGTACAGGAGAGGGTGGGAATTATGAGGGGCAGTGATATGGTATTTCTTTTTCAGTACTATCTTCACTTATAAAAAAAATTCTGATAACTCTCCGTCCCTAGCTCACATTGAATCTCTCAATTGCGATTAGGCTCAAACGATTCAAGTGTATCATTACAGTTCTCAATCACAGTGTCATGTTTCACGACTCCTAGATTGCAAAATAAACTTGAGCACGCACTTTCATCGAGGGCGTCCTGAACGATCTTCCTCTGGTACCTAGACATAGCATTCTTTTTAGGAGACCCCTCTCCCTTCAACCTGACTGTTGGAAACGCATAGGCCTACTTCTTTAATTTTGGCGTTTTAACCCCTAAAAGTTTAGATTTATTACAGTAGAACAATCAAAATCATCTTCAGTGAAATACTGAGAACACACTTTCACAGTTTTACCCGGCGTGAATGCTTTGCGATGAGTTTTAACGAACAAAGCCTTGTATCTGGTTGGTGACTTTTCTCTGTTAGCATGGTAAAACACTTGTTTTCAATAGTACTTGACGCGTTGTGAAGTAGCGGCGGGAGTGGCGTGGTACTAACTGGTTGCGCCCAGCCCGCTGCGTGCAAGGGAAGTGAGCCATAGCCTACCGTGACATCAACGCTGCCTGGCCGTCTGCCAACTTAAAGGGATTTCTCGAGAACCAGACGTCGCATCGAGCTCCGGTTTTCACTGCTCTTTTAATCTAGGTGAGATCTGAGTAGAGCTACCAAAGAGAGGGCTGTTTAGCACTATGGTCGTGGCAACTGCAAAGAAGCGGAAGAGTTTCTAAGGGTAAATTTTGAATGATGGACTGGAGAAACCAGTGAAGATAACTTGCGGACAGGATTCTAAAGAATAACACATTGCATGCTGGAGAAATTTGTCCCCCAGAAATGTTATAAGGCGAAGGGAGATCTGCCATAGGTACTATGGGAACGAGATTGTAAAACAAGAGGAATTGCAGGCAGCTACATGGTAAGTGGAGACTAAATGGAATGCAAGAGACCAGGGAATCCGCGAAACAATTTGAAAGGGAGCTGGAAAGTAAGATCAAGCAGGCAAATAATAGATATTTGGAGAGTATGATGGAGGAAGGGCAAGGCAAGGAATGCTGAAAATTATTTGGGTATCTTAGAAAGGTAAGAGGCGGAGAGGAAGAGATCCCAACTTTGAGAGAAGCAGACGAAAGGGCTGCTGCTGATGACGGAATAGGCTGAACTGTTGCAGGCACAATACATGTCAGTGTATCAGGCAAAGAACATTTGAAGTAGAACATCTATAGAAGTCATGGGGTTTAATAACATGTTCTGTGTGGAGGATTGTGACGTAGAAAGTGTGGTTAGTAAATTGAGGAGCAATAAGGTAGTGGGGCCAGATGGTATAGGAAATGGTGCACTCAAGTTTGGAGGGAAGGAGTTGGTTAGATATCTGGAGGTGCTGTTTGGTAGGTCGCTGGAGGAGGGTAGGTTACCACAAGAATGGAAGGAGGCATTAGTGGCCCCAGTGTATTAGCAGGGTGAGGACAGAAGGAAGCCAGATAACTACAGGCCAGTGAGTCTCACATAAAATACAGGGAAGGTGATGGACAGATTTATACAATATGTGGTAGGTAAATATTATGAACAGCAGCAAATGGATACAGGAATACCAACATAGATTAATAAAGGGATATTCGTGTGAGACTCAGTTGGCAGATTTGTTGGAGGATTTGGTTCAGGCAGTTGATGAGGGAAAGCAGGTGGATGCCTGCTTCATAAACTTCAAGAAGGCCTTTGACAAGGTTCCTCATGGAATCTTGTTGAGAAAAGTGGAAAGACTGCTGGATGATACTGTGACGTGCACTGGCACGTAGCACTTACATGGCCTCTTATCATACAGTAATTTCAATTTTTTTGTCTTAATTAACATTTTTTTTTCTTTGTTGTTTATAACAAATTAAGTAAGCCAACTTAACCAGGTATAAGGATGTATACTGCGGGATCCAACATATTAATTGGGGATGCTAATAGAGAAATTAACATTAAAGGTCAATTTAAAATTTAACTGTTGAAGCAAGAGAAAAGTATTTAATACTACATGTGAATTTTATCGGATTTATGTCGTGTTTGGACTCATTTTAAAGCTAATTTAATTTCAAGCAACTTTTCTAAGTAAACTTTTCTGATATTTTGCCTTGTTTAGATTTTTTTAAATTTCAAGTAGCTTCTTAGCTTGCTTCTCCTGGAATAAGATTTATGTGGCAGGCTAGTCGTAGTTCTCTTGCTTGGAAGCACGTACAGAGAAGTGCTGGCTTTTAAAATTTCAAATAAGTTCTGAGCTAGCCTGTGCTTGGATGGATTTATCTGGCAGGCAGGGCAGAGTTCACTCGCTTGGAGGCACGTACATGGACGTGCTGGAATGTGCGGGCTCTGCAGGGCGTTTCTCGATCAACGTGGGTGGTAGTGTCGGGCGCAAAACTCCGTGAAGGTGGTGATCCGCGACAAATTGATGATGCTGCACATCCCCAATTAATAAACTAATGAATATTTAGCTGGTATTATGAAATAAAATGCTTTGTAAATTTATCAGTATCTATGTTACGTACCATTTTTAGGTTATAAACGTCAATTAACCAGCTTTTTAGGCAAGTTGGATCCTGATGTATCCCTCCGCCGCTCGGCCGAGTAAGTCCGGGTGTTCGCCCAGGAAAGTCAATGGTGATCCATCGGAGCTAGGGGACGGTCGCCGGGAGATGTCCGGCTGAGTGTCTAGTTGGGGCGTCATGGCGGCAGGAAGAGGACGTGGTAGAGGGGCGGTGAAGCCTAGAGGACGGATTCGTTAGGAGAAATCAGTCTCTTATTTGTTTCTCTTTTGGCATACTGCCTTTCTATTTCTAGTAATGTAACCAGAAGTAGATATTGATAGCCGCGTAGTCAGAATTAGGGTAGATAAAGTACCGGACCAAGTACTACTGCGGAGGGAAGCAGCAAGTCGTAATCCGTAGATAGAAAAGTCACCTCAACTAACTCTGAGCGAGCACTCGCTTTATGAATTGCCATTGTCCATTCAAGTGCATCAAAAGAAAGGTTAAATAAAAAAAATGCCGATATAAATTTTCTTCTTATTTTTTTTATCCGTTTCGGACTAACCTCAATGCTATCCGGGCATCAATATAATAGGCACCGCCTCTACATCAGCTCGCTGGTTTTTGCCATTTCTTTTTTTGCCGGCTAACTACTTGCAATAATAGCAACAAAGGAGAGTTACATCCCCGAATCAACAACCACTACATCGGCGACGTAAACGGAGGGCACCTGTCACATTTTACCGCCGCAAACAGTAACACATAACCTCTAACAACTATATATAATGACCACAACGTAGACGTGAAGAAGCCCCATCACATTCTGGCGCCCGAACAGGGACAGCCATACAAATAACAACAACGTAAACGAACAAGCAGCCGCGTCACATTCTGGCGCCCGAACAGGGACGTAACCTCCAAAATATATATAAATAACAACGTAGACGTAGACGGACGTGTCACATTCTGGCTTCCCCGAACAGGGACATAACCCCCAACATCTAGATAACAACGTGGCGACGGAGCCCCATTACATTCTGCCGCCCCGAACAGGGACGTAACCTCCAAAATATATATAAATAACAACGTAGACGTAGACGGACGCGTCACAATACACTAGGGGAGGTAATGTCCTAAGACGGAGAGGCTACCTCAGGATTGCCGCAGGGTCATTCCATGTGAAATCAGCAAATTTTTAATTTTTTGGTTGCTTGACTATTTTGTATAATTTTTATAATTTAACTACAGTTACTATCATGATCCAATAGGCGAAAACCATTTTCATTAAAATTTTGTCTCTCACCGTATTGGATATAGGCCCTTTTATGCGGTGGCCCGCGCAGCAAAATCAGCTGTTGCAGCCATCTACAAAATAATCAATATTTAATTTCCCATTAAAGTTAATGTAATTTCCGTTTCTACCAACTTGCAGATAAGGGTTCACGCTTTCTTGTGATTACTATAAACACAACTTTCTTACATACTAAACTTTTA
>PNEQ01044722.1:14640-34697 GCA_003012365.1 Medauroidea extradentata | reverse complement strand
TAGAAATACTGTTGATTGGATATATGACTGAATTTTATTGTGATTTATAGTGTTTAATTAATTGATGGTAGACTTTTCTTGTGCTTTAATTGTCAAAGTTAATTAACGTGTCTGTGACACAGGAGTAATTGTGTGCATAACTAATTGTGTTGTGAGAGTTCTAGTTGATTACTGTTTTGTGTATTTCGTAGCTTTGTGAACTATTAAATCCAGTACCTAATTTAACTCTTTTATTTGTAATTCTAAGACCTCTATCCCAAAGAACTCAAGGGAATTGCGCACATGTAAAGTTTGTGTTCTCCAAACTTGTAACAATATATTATATAACTGTCATAATTATATACCTTTATCATTCATCTGAGCATGTCATGAAACTTTGGTGAGTTGCTGTGCTCGCGCCCGTAACATTTTTTCACAAAAAATCTATATAGAAGACGGAAAGGAGGAATGGGAAATGTGGCAATGGTGCAGAACGCGGTACGCAAACATTCAGTGATAATTTCTAATTTAATTTTTCAAACTTGTTTTTAAAATGACATTAAAAACCCTTAATATTTTGCACAGTCAAAAATTTTCAAAAACACGTTCTATTTTTTTGCCAGCTTTCAAAGACGAATTTTGAAAAATCCAAAAACTTATTTTTATTCATTTACATTCTGATGCAAAGATCACCTCGATATCTTAAGTGGTTTAAGATAAACCGAAGAAACATTGAAAACACATTTAACGGCCTTTCACCCCCTTAATTTCCGAATTTCTAAAAAATTTGAAATATGTATTTGCTTAGGCAATTTATTGAAGTAAAAATATCAACAATATATCATTAGGTTATCGAGAATTGCGAAAACATGTTTTGCCCCTTTTCACCCCTTTAATTTTAGATTATCTTCTTTGGTGGGTGCCTACGCCGGTGAGGGGAAGATACGTTGAAAATTTCACGTTTCTATGTCCAGCGGTTTGGGCTGTGCATTGATAAGTGAACGAATGAATGAGTGCGGCACTTCATTTTACAGATTGATAAAAATAAATGTTAGTTGTAAGGTGACAAATGTGATGTTTGGATTTTTGTATTAGCAAAAAATGTTATTAAATTGTTTACAATTATTAAAATTTTAAATGTAAAAATAATTATAAAATACATGCTACAGTAATATGTGTACCTTGGTACAATAAATACTATGCAAAAATATACATTTAAAATTAATTTTGCTCGGTCCGGTCAAATTGACCTCTCTTGGGAGTTGAAGGTAATTAGCAAATGCTGGCGCGTGATGATGCAGTATTGGCAGCCCTGAACAACGGATTGGTTAACTTCCATCGCCGATGTTGAAAATAGTGTGTACTATGCGTGAAAAATATTGTAAGCATTTTGGAGGAATCGTAATGTAATAACACGGCTCCGTATCCAGCATTAGTCAGTTAACTATTTTATTCTATTCAAATTGCGTCATTTCTGTAAATATTTTACAAACAACCGCACCATTATCAGTCGACCTATACCGGCAACCAAAACAAAGGACACCCATGTTGTGAACCGAGGCTTTTCGTGTGTGTTTGCGATTCTTGTAAGGTGTTAGTTTAATATTCTGTGCGTATATGCAATACATTGCAACGTGTGAATTGAAAAACCCGGTTGGTAATCACCAACGACAACGGGATGTTAAAAAAAAAAAAAAAAAAAAAAAAAAACTGATGGAACAGTTACTATATAGGTTATCAATACATGTTTGTTTATTTTTGGTAATGTTCCTAAGTGTTGCAACAATTTCGAGTTTATCTAGGAAAAAAACGCTAAATAATATTATGATTATATATTCCCTTAGCATCTGTAGAGCAGGCTATTCATTAATGTATTATGAAATAGTCAAATAGTCACAATGTCTACAAAACAAACCCTATCTCGTACAAACATAAAAATTACTAAAACAATTTAAGTATTCTGTGAACTACCCCTTTAACGCGCAAAATACGTCCATCTAGGTGGCTACATAAATAATCACACATCCCTGTTGGTTTACCTCACAAACCCAAAACAATTGCATTACTTTAAATTTATTTATTTATCCAAAGTACCTTGATTAATAACTGCCTGACTGTATTTAAGAAGCACGTGATGAGGTGGAATATTTGAGTTTTTCTAGCGCTAATATACTATTTAATAAAACATTTACTGATTTGATTAGATCCGGTAACCTTACTCCAAAGCGCAAGAGTACAGCTTTGCTATACTCCATTTCATATAAGTTTAGATAAATGTGACAGCAACTTATAGGCAATAATTTGTAATATTTTGTTATTTGTGTTACTACACGAGACAAACTTTGCGTTACAAATGCTGAAATGGACATTTCAGATTCATTTTAGAGTTAAAAATATCTTGCAATGTGCAACAAATCACAATGTACTGAAAATTATTGCCCATAAGTTGCTGTCAGATTTATCCAAACTTATATGAAATAGAGTATAGTAGTGTTGTAAATAAAAATTTCATTCAAACATAAACAAGGATTGAAATATTGTTATTAATAGACGGCTGCAGTAAGGGTCACTATACTTGTATTTTATTTTGGTCAGATAAAGGTTTTTGGTGTTAAAATTATTATATAATAAATTTTTCTGTTTATTTTTTAAATTATAATAGTATTGTAACGTATTCTCAACTATATGAAGACATATTATTTAGTATCCTGAGTAAATGAAATATATTTTTAATTTTAAAATCCTTTGGGTATTCACATACTGTTATAATAAAATCAATAAAGTAATCCAAAAATTGTAACTTATAAATTCATTATTTGTATAATGATAATTTTCAATTATAACAACAATTCCAGATACACTGGCATCATCACTCGTAAAAAAATAATCAGCCGCTGATTAATTTGCTGCACAATAAATTCAGCAATCAGCAGAGCTAATCTGTAATTTTTTTGAGAATATTTTCTTTGATATACTAATTGTTCATATAGATTAGAGTCTGCCATACCAAATTTTAAAAATCTCTGAAAATGCGACGAAATGTGTTGTTCCAAAAGACTAACAGTGCAATTCTGCTCTTTCAGTAGGTTAACGCTATTTATCAACAAAATAAATGTGTTAACTGCATAAGGTTATAGATACATTACTATCACATATAGACCAAAGTAGCAAGAAATTAAATAATTCAATTATATGCAAAACAATGTTTTCATAGAAAAAATTTACAATACGTAAAATTTTTGAAATATGTTTTTTTTAAAACATAAATTGTAATGTTCACAACTTAGTTGCAGTTACCCTACTTCATTTATTTTATGTATCTGATGTTTTTCATGTTCTCAGACCGCTACACGGCTATGGTGGAGGCACGCGAGGAAACAGGAAAGGAATCTGTCAGGGAATCTTTAAGGACCAACCCATTCTTCACCAGGAGAGTGAGACCACTGTGGCCGAACGGTCAGACTATTCGCCTGCCACCAAGGCGACCCGGGTTAGATTCCCGGTGGAGTTAGTCCCCGGATATTCACATGTAGTAATCGTGCCGGACGATGCCGTTGGCCGGCGGGTTTTCTCGGGGATATTCCACTTTCGCCTGCGTCTTCATTCCGGCGGTGCACGATCTCACATCATGTCACCCCTCATCCTAAAGGCCTCGCTGCTAAGTGCTGACCAAAATCACTCACTCTTTCAACAGGAGAGTGATTTCGGGAAATACTGCAATCACGACATAAGGATGACCAGAATGATATTATGACATGACCAAGCTTTACCATACAATGTAATTTTAAGAATAAAAAGCAGAATTACAGTTGCACATTGTGACAGAAAGCATGCTTTGTAAAAGCAAGTAAAACCATACTTTAAACCATTAAGAGTAAGTGGTCCAGGCGCGTGAGACGTGCTGTAACGTGGTACGGAAAGTATTTTATTTGTATAACTAATAAAAATGTTTCCAATGCGTTTATCTACGGAAATGGAACACATTTCAAACGGTGTCCTTATGATTTTAAATGAACCATATTATGCATAAAGGAACAGAGTACGATATTTTATTGTTCTGAAATTTGTAGCAAATACATGAATTTATACGTTAATAACTTACGTGTCCTTGTACGGAATAATGTTCTGCAATTTTGTCATGCATGCAATTGTAATTAAATGCAGGTGTTTATCTTTGAACCTAGGTTTTCTCAGTTGCATCACAATGGCACTTGGTCCTTTTATGCATACAATGGTTCCAATATGCCGTCCGTTTATTAAAAACATGATTCCCAAGCTCCTCAAAAGTGCTAATAATGGCTTTTTCACTATGCCGTAGCAGAGAAAATACCGATCGTAATTGTAAAACTAAGCCATAGAAACCTGCGTTGGGCATTACCTCAAACTTTCCACAAATGAAACATCAGGGTCATCGCTTGAAGTCCCACTAAAAAACACATTCTACGAAAACACTGCACGCTAGTTTAGTCCTTCGCGCCTAGAGGCGATGAGGTGTTTGACAGACATGTTTCGTTCCACATATCGCTTTCTCCGTTTCCGTGCCCCAAGCGTAAAGATAAAGCTCCCGCCCACTAACTCTTAGCAACTCAATATAATATGTCTTGCAGTTTATGTATGCCAGAATTGCACATTTGCTCAGCTTTAGTGAAATTTGAGCCAAGAAATTTCGGAAGAAGAGACCGGAGTTACAAATAACTGCGCCACATTTCATCGAAATTATTCATAACTTCCTAGGTCTATAAAGGTTGTACAACAACACTTCTCGATAGAACTGTTGAACGAAAGTCATCTATAATTTATTTATCGCAGGTCGTACTTACTTTTCGGATCGTCTGCCTTGACAGTTTACAAACTAAGTTTTCTTCTTAATAATTAAGTTATCTTATAAAATAAAAAAAAACATGTATTAATTTTTTAGGTACCTACTTAGGCATCATTCTGACGCGAACACCTCCTTAATATCTGTATCATCGGATGATAGAAAACGAATTCTTTGCCTTTTCGCCCCTTTACGTATCGAATTTCGAAAAATCTTAATTTCACACCTAAAATATTTGTTTAAGCATACAAGTGAAGTGAAAATCAGTACGATAGCGCGTTCAGTCGAAGCAAAAGCGATCATCCTTTAAAAATCACATGCCGTCCCTGTACAGTGCTGAGAGTCCGAATTTCAAAAAATCAAACCTTTTTGCGGCCACTAACCTAATCATCATCCTGAAGCAAACATAAACTGAATATTACAATGGGGTGTATACATGTATACAGGATGTTGTATAATTCCGTGTCAATATTCTAGGGAAACGATTCTAACGTGTAGAGGAACAAACAGTATTATATGAACATAGGTCCGCAATATAAACATAACATATTACTATGCCCCACACTACGCCACTAATACACATACAGTAGGAACAACTGTGACAAAAAAATGATCCTGCCAGCGCACTATCAACCATACGTCATGTATGCCAACTGTAACGCGGAAACGGTGCTTTTTTGGACCTATGTTCATATGCAGTTTTTGTTCTTCTGCACGCGAGGATTGTTTCTCTAGAATATTGACAAAGAATTTTGCGACAGTCTGTATATAGAAGATTTATCTAAAACAAATTACAGGTTTCCTCGCCACCTAAGAAAAACCCTTGAATCACATCTTAGACTACTTTACTGGTGTCTCTTGGACGTGAAAAACACGACAATAACCCACTGGATTCAAGGTATTTCGACGATTAATTGAAAACACATTTAATCTATTTTCACCCCTTTTCACCTCTTTAGGTGGGAAATTTCGAAAATTCCTGAAATAGCTTTTCAGTTATTTGAGTAAGCATCAATCTAAAACAAAAATCACGTCGATATATAAATACCAATGGGGTCGATATACATACACACACACACATACATACATATATATATATATATATATATATATATATATATATATATATATATATATATATGCTATACATATAGTGAATAGAAAATACATATTATTTTTTACCTCTTTAGGGCCGAATTCGGAAAATATATTTAAATGGTAGAGCACTTCAATTTCTATATCGGTTTGATAGACATGGAGGAATATTTTCACCCCCTTAATTAAATAATTTCGAAACGTCTTGGAGTCCTGTCATATTCATTTGTATGCGTAACCAATTGAAGTAAAAATCACGACGATAGCTATTTGTGTTCCAGTAATATAGACGATTCATAAAAAACATATTTTCCCCATTTTTACTGCTTGGGGGTAGAATTTCAAAAAATCCTAAAACAGCTTTTTGGGTATTTACGTAAGCTACATTTTGAAGTGAAAATAAAATCTCTGTCTCGAAGGATTCGATAAAAATCGTTAGTTAATTGGAAACCCATTTAAGGGTTTTCACCCCCTTAAATGTTGAAGTTTGAAAAAACCTTAAATTGGCTAATATGCATTTTTATGTGTGTCCTATTAAAGTAAAAATCACGATGAATTGGCCGTCGGGTTCGAGCTCTGTCAAGGTTTCTTCAAAAATAAATTTCACCCCTTTTCATCCCCTTAAAGGTCTAATTTCGAACAATCCCTTCTTAGTGCTCACATACGACATGAAGGAAAACCACTCAAAAAATTTTTACGATTCTTTGTCCAGTGGTTTCGGCTGCAGTTTGATTAGTCAGTCAGTCGATCAGTCAGGGTTCTCTGTTGTGTACATATACTATAAGTCGCCCGCGGCTTTGCTCGCGAGTATTATTCACAACTGATAATATTTACTTTAACTGAAAAAACTCTTTGTACACCAACTTGGTACGTCAGTCATCAAGTTTTAGAATCTGAATGAGAAAGCTACTAGTTGAGCTAACTTTTAAGCATGATAAGTAGTTACAGCTGTCCACGCGAAAAGCAGTCTTAAGTTTGTCCCTGCCACTAACAGCGACTTCATCTGGACCTTATTTACAGCACTGCAAAGTTGACGTTATGGGGTGGTTATCAGACTCTTAAATGTGAGGTTAACCAAATGAAAAATGTCTCATTTGCCCTGTGCTCAACCAATGGTGACGATGCCCTCAATTAAATATTTTCAAAATATTCACTTGAAGTTTAGTGCCATTAGAAAGTTTTGGTGCGAAATGATTTCGCGGAAACTTATTTGGTACCCCAACCTTGAGATTAGTGAGATGATATATGTGAGCTGATGTTGTCGAGGATTCTAAGGGGAAAGTGAACTGCATAATCCATTTTACACCTTTTAAACGAAAACATGAAAACCTCATTAATTCGATCTACCTTGCAGTTTTTGTGTGTCAGAATTGAACGTTGGCACGCAGCTTTTTAACGGAATTCGAGCCCAGAACCTCCCGGAATGTAGAACTGAGCAACAAACAACTGAGTCATATAACGTCGAAATAATTCATGAAAACAAATTTAATTAAAATAATATATTCATGTCATGTACAACACCACGTATCGATAGATTATTGTTGGGTGAAACTGCTGTATTATTTATTCCGCGTTGGTCGTACTTACTTTTCGGATCGTCTGCTTTGAAAGTTTACAAACTTTTGTTTTATTTTCAATTATCAAGTTGCATTACAAAGTAAAAAAAAACTTACATATAATTTTTAAATACTTACGTAAGCATCACTCTGACGCGAACAACACCCTAATATCTATACTGGATAGATACATATGTGTTGATAGAAAACAAATTTTGTGCTTTTTCACCCTTTTGGGTGTCGAATTTTGAAATATTTAAATTTCACATCTTAGACATGTGTGTAAAAGTAAAACCAACTCTCTATCCTGTGAGATCCAATACATATCGACAGCTAATCGGAAACACATTTAAGGTCTTTTCACCCCCTTAAATGTTGAATTTCGAAGAATCATAAAATTGGCTAATATGCTATTTTGTGCGTGTCCTATTAAAGTAAAAATCACGATGATAGGTCGTCCGGTTCGAGCCCTATCGATATTTCTTCAGAAATACATTTCACCACTTATCACCCTCTTAGAGGTCGAATTTCGAAAAATCCTTTCTTAGTGCTCGCCTACGACCCGAGGGGATCCCACATAAAAACATTTCATGATTCTTGGTCCTGCGGTTTGGGCTGCAGTTTTGATATGTCAGTCAGTCAGTGTTCTATATATATATATATATATATATATATATATATATATATATATATATATATATATATATATATATATATATATATATATAGAGAGAGAGAGAGAGAGAGAGAGAGAAAGAGAGAGAGAGAGCTTACACAAGCTACAACACCAAAACCATCTAAAATACATTAATATACTTCACTATTACCACTATAATTTACAGACAACATACTTGAAAAAAATAAACGATTATATTTCTAAAACACAGTCAGTATTTTAAGCATTTTAATGACAATTTAACTTTTACCATTTACAAATTTCGTACGAGCATGGTGTCGTACTAATCGTTCCCTCTAGAGAAATTTTAAAGTCTTGTGATTTCTTTTCAGATCTAAACTTTATCGTCGCTTGTTGCTCATAACCATTTTCATAACATCTACATCAGTCAAACAAATAAAAAAAAAAAAACATTCAAGCAAACGCCATGACCATTCGTCTCTTCACAACCCTGCTTACGCTCGGCCGACCAAATGGGTTATTACCAAATGCCAACTATAATACCTCAAACATACAATTTGTAAAATTTACGTGTTTTTAAGTTAAGCATTGAAACAAAAACGATATTACTATACTTTTCGTAAGACGTTGAGGAACCCCAAAAACACGCGCACTGACAAATCAGGCCATTCCGGCTATTTACGTAGATCATAGCCTATACTTTACAGTTAATAATATTAATCCTGGTTAGACGATTCTTAACTCGTAGTAAACCTATGATGCCCTGAGTTCAATTTCCCTGGATATTTTTAACACGAAATTGGTGTTTTCTGAAAACTGTCGAATATTTTAAAATTGTATCGTGACGCATGAGCAAACAGCAGAGCACAAAGTTTCAACAGTGTTCGAGAACTTCCACGTCGTCTGACGTCACGTGAGACTGGCGTCACAACACGGCTGTCTTCGGTTCGTAATTTGCAGTGGAACCCTGCCAGCAATCAAGTCGTTTTGCTGCTCCGTCGCAGTTTCCGGCCAACCGTATACACCGTCTGTCAGCTTCGTCGTGGATTTTTATCACCAGGGGGGCGATTAAATGTCGTCTTTTATGGGCGCAACGCAAAATTTGCACCTGCGTTGCGTCTGCTTGCACTGCATTGGAATTATATACTCACGTAATGCCATAGAAGAAGCATTTAACTTGCTCTGCACTTGCGTTGCCCTGCGTCGGTGCAAATAGTAGGTGGCGATATTTTAATCGCCCACCCAGGTAAGGTTAATTCTACTGCAGGTTAGAAAGAAAGTGTGTTTTCTTATGGGTGACCTTGGCACAGGGACAATTTCTGCCGCTGATTTCGCTGCTATCGCTAAGGTATCAGAAAAATACGAAACCGCAGTAAAATTAAATTTAAATTAGCTTGGAAATTATAGAAGTCATTTTATTTAATATTAAAGTTAAAAGAAGCAAATCAAGTTTCAAATTGTTAACATAAAAATTTTAAATTCAGGAAAGCTCTGTGATTGGTCAATTTACACCACTTACAGATACCAGCACTCTAGCAGCAGAAAATGTCCCTGTGACAAACTTTCAAAATTGATATTTCTAACCTGTAGTATAATATTAACCTTATACCAGGTATGGAAGTCGAAGTATACTGTCCGTTGCCTTGCGTATTTTAGGAGTAAATTATTATAACGGTGTTATCCTTCCTCACGTAGAATGTCGACCGACACCTTCTTTGTCGTAAGTTGCGATGTAGAGTGAGTCTCAAGGTTATACCTCCGTCTATTTGATTTCTCTACTACTCCATTTCCAATTTTCAGTCTGAAAATTGACGGCCTCAGGATTGGCGGTCGGAGATGGGGTTAGGAAATTTGGGGCTGTTAGACTAGGATGATCCTGCGATGGTTCGCCATTGCCGTCCGCAGGGATGTGGGAGAAGGGATGAACACAACACCCAACCATTTTTTACCTCCTCGGCCGGGACTCGCACCCGGGATCCTTGCATCACCAGTCAGAAGATCTAGCCACTGAGACAAGCGATCGGACTTATGACTTACCTCTGAAAACATTTATAAATAAACTGAAATACTATCATAATAGTAGTGCTATTTAAGTGGCTTTTGAATCTAATTATTGAGTATACAGCTGGCAGAAATTGTAATATTTTGAAATATTAATTTGCTAAAAAAATTACAAATAAACTTAGAGTGGGTATAAATGCCTATATTGTCCCTCCCTTGTGTTCTAGGGGAGGGGAAGTGTTCCCCTTTCTCCTCCCACTCTTCGCGGCCACTGGTGGCGATCATCCCCAATCCTTACGTTATTTGTTCTTAACAATTTGAAACAATAACGGATGTACAGGCGCCAAGTACGAGGAGAAAAAAATGTGTAGTGCTGAAGGTCACAAATATTATACATGCTTTTGAGAACATTGGTGTGGATTGTAAGCGGTAAACATTTTTCTGCGATAGTTTTTCGTACATGTGTTTCACAACTTTATTCCTTTGCTTTATGGATAGTACTTTAATACCGGTTTTAAACACACCACTAGCTAACTGAACAACTGGACGTATCTGAAACTTTTACGTGAAACGTCAATTGAATGAACAGACGTTTTAATGAACATTCCAATCTTTAAATGAAAACTTTTAAGGCGAAATTCTTTCAGTCAGCACCAGTTTGTAACTATCAAAGCAAGAGAAAGTCTGAGAGCTGTGAAACGAAAAAAAAAAAAAAATGGAATGTAAGATCAACTAAGGAAGTGTGCCTCAAGTCACATTAGAAATGAGGGCATAAGTTTACAAAAAAATGCTCTGCTTTATTCCAAATGAATGAAACACAAAGAAAAAAAATTGTTTAATATGTCAGTGCTATTCATCTCCATTCAAACAGCATTTGCCAAAGGGGTAAATAAATAAGTGATAATTTATTCAAACGGAACGTAAAACAAATGTGATTTACAAACATGGAGATCTTTTTAAAACAAAGAGAATGGGTTTTATACTGACGACAACGACTGGCTCTATGATTTTAAGAACGAAACAGCTATTCTCTTAAAAACATAAAGTAGTACCTCAACCACGGTCGTAGAAGAACAGATCTGGACACTCGCCTATCTACCAACGTATTTTGCTTGACCCCTTTGTTGCTTGGCTGTAGTTCGTCAAGTTACCGGGAATGTTGTACTTTTTGGCGCTGTAATCCGGGCGGTCGGACTCAACTCCGCCCACGTTTTTCCATCGATAACGTTATAAAGTAAAATATATCTGGAGCCATGATTTAAAATTGTGAGCGAAGGAAGTATTTCATAAATTGATAAAAAAAAATACGTTTTGATGAATTGTTTATCTTAGTGACAGGGGAGTAGGCGGAGTTTGAGTTCGACCGCCCGGATTACAGCGCCAAAAATGTATAGCACGATCGGTAACTTGGTGAACTGCAGCCAAACAACAAGGGGGTTAAGTCTCCATGCGAGTGTCCAGACCTGTTCTTCTACGGCCGTGACCTAAACTTACAAGGCAAAACATAGTAGTTTTATTTTTTATAGTTGCTTAAAGCAAAGGCGGGGATAAACTTTTGTTATCACATATATTCGAATGCTAGGAATCAGCATTTTAAATATGTACATAATCCACTGGATAATTAACATTGAGATTCCTTTTTCGATGCCATATAATAAGAAATAAACAATACAAATGTAGAGATTTCTGCACATAAATTATGAATACAAAATGTTAATTGACGGAAGTAGTTTGAAAGCAGACATTCGCATTACAGACAGATATCTAATCAAACCGTCGGTTAGTATATGAGTATTCCGTAACTACTAAGTGGTAACATAACTTAATGTAATAATACTGTGAATTTAAGAAAACAATGTATATGCTATCTTGTACCAATAATCATACATAATCCTGATGGGAACCGTAAACACGCTAGAAGATTTAATTACACACGTTTATTTAATAAACATACCTTAGCGAATGAGAGTAGGCGTACACCGAACGGAAAAAATTACAATAGTATTTTTAGAATTTTCTGAGGAACTACGAAAGTTTTCTGATAAAGTTTAACGTGTTACTAGGAACGTGCATAGTTCTATGAACGCTTAATTTTTTTTAGCTACTTTGTCCCCACAAATAAAGATGTTCTCTGTAAAAGTACAAAATATTGTCTAGTAAGACCAGCCAGTAATAACGAGTGAAATAGTACGATATGGAAGTTGTACTCGAAGGTGTGCATAACTTATTTGCAACAGGTCTGAAGGTCAAGACTTCTTCTCAACAGCTTTGTAACCCCACATAAATGACGAGTGAGAGTGAAGAAGCACATAAGTCAATATTTACAAACTTAGGAACAATCAAAATTTCATTTTTATAGCTTTAAGCGCTTGTGTCGTTAGTTTTGTGTTATGCTAACCAGTTACCACTATCCAAATCAGGCTTTTTTTATTTACGGAAAGTTTATAATTCCACCATTATGTAACCACGTACATACCGTTTAGAACATACAGATATATTATAATTATTTACAACACGATTATTAACAAACACATTAACTAAATAAAAAAGTACAGAACCAAACTAGCAACGAAACATAATTACTAAACACACTACGAATTGTAAATTACTTTAAACTTGGTAAAGAAAATAAGGCTATCTCAGTGCCACTAAAAGTATCTTATAATATTGTAACTATGTACAATAACCATTTTAGTTCAGAAATTTTCAAGCTACAGTAGGTAAAACATTCTTTCAAGAGGGTGTTGCACATTATATTTTCAGTTTTTAATCTTGTTGTACAATTAGAAGTGTAATTTTTGTAGTAAGTAGTTCGTGAATGCATTTAGTACTTTAATGACAAAAGTGAGAGACTTTAATTTCCTTATTGTGATAGAACAGTGACAACGGACATTTCATGATGTTTGAATACTCATGAAGTTTGGTTTCCAATTCAGAACCTTGCAAATATTTTTCAGTACGCTTTTTTTTGTTATAATTCACGTCTTTATGCGTTTAATATTTATTTTACAACTAAGTGGTTATTTACGAAATATTTTTTTCTGCGTGAACATTTTAAACATTTATTTGTTTGAATCCAGCTTATTTACTTTAACACTATGTCTTAATTCTGCAATGCTAAATTATCGTATCTTAAAATAAAACGGAAACAAACCAGATCAACTAAATTCGGGTTATGGTGGTGTTACGTAAAATTTCGCTACAAAAATTAAACGAACAGAACATTTATGGAAAGTGAACCAACTGTTCCCATACATTGACGTATAGCCTACATTCGTATTTCCATTATTTTGGGAGATTAGCATAATCGCTGGGAGATTTAAATTGCAACGCACTCATAAACATTTGGGTAGCCAATTGACATTTCACTGAATAATGTACAATGTTTTTATTCTGTTTGAACATTACTAAACGCTTGCTAAAAATATATTTTACTTACTTCATATATTTATAATATTTTATACTTAATTCTTAATTCTATGAAAAAATTAAGAGAAATGTGTTACCAAAATTTGTTTTTTAAAATAATTTCGGTATTTCTCAAACTTTTGAATCGCGCCGTAATACGTTAGAGGCAACAAAACTAACTAGTCATTTTTGTACTTACGAATGATAAAGTAGAAGGGGAAAACTCTAATAGGAATATGTAGTATTTTTTACGAAAAAAAAAAAATGCAGTTCTGGCTAAAGTTGTGGCAAAAACACACACACACAGACATATATATATATTTGTGTGTGTGTGTGTGTAAACGTATTTTGATGTGAAACATCGGAAAGAAAGCCATTTTAAACGACTCTGAAACAGTAAGCAAGTTAGTTTCGGTATAGAAAAGAGAAGTTAATTTTAAATATTTGCATTTTAAATTCATTAAATAGAATTTATCGGAACAGAACGGAGTTATTTTTCTTTAAACGTGTACCTTCAAGGGAAAAAATTGTGTTTAAAATATATAAAATTATCTGATCTCCTTTTGTAAATTTGTAGACGGATATTGGTGGGACGATCGTAACGGTCAGTGTTGTTTTCGCCTTTTTTTTAAATATTAGTAAAATGTTGTTTTTAGTACTTGTCAAGACTGTTTCCTCTGAATATAACGAACATAACCAGCATACGTGACTGCAGTGGTGCAGTGGCCAGACTTTTCGTCTACCACCATGGCGATATGTATTCAGTTCCCGGTACCGTCGTCCTGATTTTATCACGTGGAAAACGTGGCAGAATTTACCTTTGACCAGCCGGGAATTCTTGAAGAACTCCGGTTTTCCCCGCCGCTGCTCCGCCCTCATGTCATCTCATCCTATTCATTCTTCAGGCCGGCTGTTGACGAACGTGACTCTCAAGTAGAGTCTCCTGTCCTACCTTCCCCTCAGTCTTATCAATAGTGATCCTGTGCGAGGTAGAAATATCCGCACAAACATCAATTGATATCCCCTGTACGTTGAATAGACCGCATAAAAGCGTTTTCAAAAGCTAATAAGGGTGGGTATGTTAAAAAATTTTCACCTTGAGGGCGCTGTTCACTTCAGTTTTCAACATAATTTTTTATATTTGTATCAGATATCATTTATAATTTTAGAAATAAATTGCGATTAAACCTTCCTAGTAGGAAACTTGTATATCTCTCATAGTTTTTGCGTAATGAGTCGTAAACGTCAAAATTTGCACTTTACGGCTTTATGTACGCCGCTAAAACCAACTGACATACCAAACTTAAAAATTCACATTGTATTGCAATGTTGTAGGTTATAACTTGACATACATAAAATCCAATAAAATTAATTATTTTTGTATTTGATGAAAAATGCTGAATTTTGAAATGAAAATTTAAAAATTTAATCAATTATTTTTTTTAATGCAAAAAGATACACAAATTTCCTAAGAGGAAGATATAATCACAATTTATGTCTAAAATTAGAAAAATAATATATGTTACAAAAAAAAAAATAAAAAAAAAAGACGTAGAAAATTGATGTGAACCGCGCCATTAAGGTGTTCAAAACATAACCCGAGTGAAGTTTACCCGTGATGAATTGTTTAGTTGACGACTCGTCGATCAACTCCTTACATATACTGCTCTCTAGCAGTAGACGAAAATTTCCATTTGGCGCGACACAAATGTAAACAGTACACATAACCAATAATACAACGAAGTGAAACTGATTGCACTGTGTCCAAAATATTGAAAGGTTTGGCATGAAACTAATCGTGTTGTTATGATGATGGGTGTTCTTCCCAAAATCAAGGATAGAACCAGGAAGGGCACCTGGTGATGGGAACAACGATGTCTCCTGATGCCGACTAGACGAGAGGATGAGGGTACAACACAACACCCAGTCCTGCACCGGGAATCGAACCCTGTACCCTTAGCTCACAAACCAGGAATTCTAAGCACTTAGCCAAGCGGGCGGATTGTATAATGCTATGTAACATTTGTAAAGTGTAAAGAATGTGAATGTGCTGTGGAAGTCGCATTTACCAAAATATTCAACATGTATTATGTGTACGCGCTTATTTTGTTACCACCGTCTCAAAGCCATGAACAACACTGCAGGCGTTCATCAAGGTACTGGTGTTTTACAAATCCTTGCCAAGTGATTGAGAAAACCTATCTTCTGTTCGTGAGCTTGTAAAATGCCTTAACCTGCGCTTCAAATGTGTTGCAGGGAGTTACGACTGTTCTTTCTATGACGAAACTATTTAACGCGCATTATTTCTGTACATCAACGAAATGAACGTACACTTCAAACTATGCCATTATAGTTTTAAAATTTCGGCACGTTTGTTAGAGACGTCATTTTCGGACCCTTCAAAATGGCCAAAAAAGGATTTTCCAGACTGCCATATCTCGGAAAATGATAACTGGATTCGAAAATCACAACTATAGAAATAAGCGTTAGGTGTAGAACTATACTGACCACAGATAAAATAATGTGGTCACAGCTTAAAGTCCCGTAGGTAAAAGGATAATAGTGCAGCACTGCACGCCAGCTGAGAAGATTCGTGCGGAGAGGCGATATTATATTACATACGTCGGTTAGTGGCACTCTTACTGTTCCTGCCTCACACACACAAACACAGCCTATATATGAAGGCACCTTAAGGAAGCGCTTGACAGAAAATTGTTATTGTTTCAAACATTTTTATATTCGTACGAGATATAGTTTGTTTTGTAGACATACATTGTGACTATATTATACTGCAATGAAACATTTTTTGGCTTTCATAGTTTTTTTTATAACGGTCATGTCAAAATCCAAAGTTGCATAAAACTGTTTTATGCTTTGAAAGAAAACGAACTGACATACCGAACTGAAAAATTCTAACTGAATAATGATGTTATATACTACAAGTTCTCATATATAACAACAATAATTAAAATGCTTTCGTATTTAAAAAAAAATCTTGAAAGTTTCAGATTTACATTTCAAAATGTTTTAAATACAAAGTATTTAATTTTGTTGTTGTTATATAGGATTCCTTGTAGACCATAACATCGTTTTCAGTGTGAATTTCTTAATTTCGTTAAGTCAGTTGGTTTTACTTTGAATCATAAAACCGTATTACGCAAATTTGGACACTGATGTGCTATTATATAGATATTAAAAAAAAAAAAAAAACAAGATAGCTAAAAAGTTTTCATTACATTAAAAAATAAACACAATGTATGTCTACATATCAAACCATATCTCGAACAAATGTAAAAATGTTGAAAACAATAAAAATTTTCCGTCAAGCGCTTTCTTAAATGACTGGCACGGATTCATTCATGAGTGACGCCGTCGAAGTGGGATATGTAATAAAGCATCATGCAAGTAAAGCAACAGCTGCTCGACATAAGGTTAAGTATCTGCGTGTCTCAAGGTCGCATAAACAATCCAGCATCTCAGCAGCTGCGGGGCGTACAGCTACAACGCCTCCTGCCTGAGATATTAGTATAAGGCGGGAGTGGGGAAGTGCAGGGTCAATATAATTTACATTTGTTCCGGCACCTGCAGCTGATAGGATTGGACGGCGGGGGTGTGTAACTGTGGGGAAGGTAAGTGTTTACACGTGACATACATAAGGCGTCGACAAAAGAGTGTCTTAAAGTTCTAAAGGCTGAGATTCTAGAGTTGGCGTTTCACCATTAGTATTAATTTCACATAGTTAACTGAAATTTCTTAACATGACAGAGTTTGTTGAACATTTTTTACTTCAATGTTTTTGGTAACTTTCCGTAGTTGCATATTTGTGAACAAAACTCGACAAGCAAACAACATGCATAAACAGCCAATATTTCTGTATTTTAACTTAATTGAAACAGTAAATTTAATTATTCTTATAAAAATTTTTAACGTTTTCAAAACTACCATAGTAGTACGCAATTTCTTAGGATTTGTACATTCACGTTTGTATTATCGACGCTTGAGTACTAAGTTACCTAAAAATTAACCAAACTTACTTTAAATGCTATTCTTGATGTACATCTCAATATTCTGAATAAAAAAGTGAATGTTGAGATCAGGTATGCTGACGAAAATTCAATGTGTTAAATTTTATTACATACCTCTATTGATAGTTTTTTTTAAGTTTGAGCATTTCTTATTGTATTAGTCAGAAATTTATACATTTCAAAGGTAGTATATTTAGACACATTCAAACAATGTTGACGATGAAAACTTACAAATGATATTGTAAAGCGTCTCCAAACCAAAGACAGTATACAAATTGTGTATATATTTGTAAGATTCTTGAAGTCCTTTCATATGGCCAATTGTTACCCTGGCTAAAACCGCGAGTTAAATATTGTTGAAGATTGGAGTGATGGAATGGATGCATAACTCTGCGTTCAACAACATATTTTTTAACTAACCTTCAAATCTCTTTTATTTAAGTGATACATATACTAACGTAACTATTTAAAATCTGGAAATATTTAAAAGTAAACACACTGGTTATAATGTTATTTTTTAGTACGAACGAAATTTGTCCATTTCTGTAAACAATTGCAGATGTTTTTAGATACCTTCTACTTATAAAACGCACGTGTTACTAACAAGTACGACAAGTGGAATCGACGTGTAGGACTACTAGGAATCGATACGCCCACGTGAGCGCCAGGTGAGCGCTGGTTCGCCTGCAGAATCGCATGACGGAAGTCTATGCTGCATCATATCACATACCGACTTTAGTTTAGATTTGTGCACTAGGTCAAGTACGGCAACAGCAGTACTGTAATAATGGCCTTAAAGGGGAGTGCTAGACAATTTTATTGTACTTTCCGTTTTTTAACTATAATATTTACTGAAATTGTATTATAAAAAGTTTCTCTTCGAAAAAACACATTTTTGCTAAACTGTTTGACATAAAAATAATGACAACATTCATTAATTTATTACGCAGAATTATTGCAAGAGAATTATATGTTAACTTTCAAGAATTCTCTTGCGATGATTCTGCACGTCAAGTTAATGAAATATTCCATTATTATTTATGCGAAGCAGTTTACCAAGAATATATATTAGGCTTTGTCGACAAGAGAGTTTTGATAATACAATTTTAATAAATGTTATGGCTCAAAAACAGAAAATACAATACGATTGTCTGACATTCCCCCTTAAGAGTTTTGCCAGGCTGGTGATCGAAGTGCGTTGCAGAGGTTTGGTGTAAAAATCGTGACATAACAACGGTTGAATATTTTGTAATGGTGTGTCAACACTAACGGTATTTCACTAATGTTTCAACAGCAACAAATTATTTGTTGTCGAGAACATGGCTAGAATGGATGTTTTCAGAATTGATTTCACCTTCCATATGTCCGACGCAGAAACTTTAGAATTGTCTTTAAGCACGCTTGATTCTTTTCTGTAAATATGCGGTAAAACACTGGATCACCTCTTAAGAACACATTCAGACGAGTCGCCTACAGAAAGACTGAGTGCCTGTCGAACGACTTGCACGTAAAGGCGATGAGGAAAGTGTTGAGTAGACGAGAGTCGACCTTAGTACCCGCAATTTTGCAGGCTCGGTCGTGTCGTGCAGAATATCTAGAGTCGGGTGGAACTAATTTACCCAAACCATAGCAAAATGGCAACTGATTTACTCGAGAAGTAAGTAGACAGCAGATGATTCGAGTGCCTACACCGAACGTCAGACCCAAAGAGTACCGGTATTGTGGTGTCCTGCAAACTCTACAGTACGGTTTACAATGACTTTGACTAGATTCAGTTTCTTGGACGTACTCCATTGTAAATTGAACGACTGTCAAAGAAAACTAAACAAATAAAAGAAAACCATAATATAAGCAGAGTATGCTTAGTCAGCAAGATACATACACAACAAGAAATTCCAAAATGGAATCGGGTCAAATAGAAACAAGGAACAAACAGATAATAAATGAAAATAATAACAAATAAAGTAAAAAATCAAGTAACATGCGACACAACGATGAGATGAAACAAGAAACACAGTAGATATCAGACACGAACAGAAAAATAACAAAAAGACACAACAAATAGACGAGACAAAACGCAACAGGTAACAGACGTATATAGAAAAAAACAAACGACACAACGAAGAGACGAAACAAGACACAGTAGTTTTCCAGACAGACAGTGTTACGACGTTTCGGGAACTGGAATCTGTTCCCGTCATCAGGTAGACACACAGAGTTCAGGAACTTCGTTGTGTCGTTTGTTTTTTTCTGTATAGTCTGTTACCTGTTGCGTTTTGTCTCGTCTATTTGTTGTGTCTTTTTGTTATTTTTCTGTTCGTGTCTGATATTTGCTGTGTTTTTTGTTTCATCTCATCGTTGTGTCGCATGTTACTTGATTTTTTACTTTATTTGTTATTATTTTCATTTATTATCTGTTTGTTCCTTGTTTCTATTTGACCCGATTCCATTTTGGAATTTCTTGTTGTGTATGTATCTTGCTGACTAAGCATACTCTGCTTATATTATGGTTTTCTTTTATTTGTTTAGTTTTCTTT
>PNEQ01044702.1:29254-54577 GCA_003012365.1 Medauroidea extradentata | reverse complement strand
ATGTGTTTGTATATGCTTCAAGCCGTAGACGGTGACGTGTAGTTTTGATGAGATTTTTTCCATTTCATTATATTTACTGGTTTTCAAGTTTTGTATGAAGTAAAAATATGCAAATTTTGACTTTGAAGTGACATTACGGGAAAACTAGATGAGCTAATTTTTTTCCGTTAAATGTTAATGTACTCTTAAGTAATGTCTATAAAACTAACACTATTTTATAGAAATATAAAATTATGAATTTTTCCCCACTTGAACGCCCTTAATGCTACATTTCATACAACACAAGCAACGCCACTGTGAAGGATAACAAGACGAGATATTTTCAAGTTTTTTTAGCAAACTAAATAAATACTTCCGGTGGTAAGGACTTGCGTTATCTTCACGGAAACGAACGTGTTCCGAGCAATGAAGCGCCAATTCGATCACTCCGGAAAAACAGATATCACGTTCTAACGGCTCGCACATTAAAAAAGAGTTTTAAAAATGCCTTGAAAAAGTTTCTTCTACACAACTCATTCAGTTCCACTGATGAATATCTCATGAATTGTGACCCGTAATATAACCTGTGTTTTCATATTTGATTATTTTAGCCGCGTGACTGTGTAATCACAGAGTGAATGAGAGGTTTTGGTCAGCGCTTAACATAGAGGTCTCGAGCGCTGGTGAGGGGTGACATGAGGTGAGTATGGGGCAGTACCGGAATGAAAGGGCGGGGGAAACGGGAGATCCCCGAGAAAACCCGCCGACCAGCGGCATCGCTCGGCACGATTACCACATGCGCAAATCTGGGGACCGACCCCGTCGGGAACGGAACCCGGATCACCTTGGTGGGAGGCGAGAGTTCTGACCTCTCGGCCACCGCGGCCCTTTGTGTAATCAGGACATAATGCTGTGTACATGAACCAATTTCATGTTTTGTATTTATGGATGTATCTACGCATGTGGTTGTGTTATTCATATTTGGTAACTTTCAACTACCTTGATGTAATTCTCTTTTCTACAAGGCTTTAAATGCCATTTATGAACATTTCAGTAGTGACTTTTAGTATATTCAGTGTAATAACATTTGTTTATTGTGTCATGTAACTACGTAATTATTGCACAATATTGTAAACGCTCTTGTGTTAAGGCACCCGCCTACCTGCCTTGTAAGCAGCATTGCAGCGTAATTGTAAAAAATTTTTTTCAAATAAACTTCTCAACATGCGGTTGGTAGCTCTGCTCATGTGTCTCAACGGAGTGGTCGGGGCCTTCGCTCTACGGCTTGTAAGTCACATCTTCATATACAGTTCAGACGCGAAATTTCTACCTACATCAGCCTGCTTTGCCAGGTTATATTACGTTTCTTAGCTCGGGTACATAATTAAGTTAGTGTTCGGGTGCGCTTTTTTTTTTTTTTTTTTTTAAGAGGTAGTCGATGTATACGTTTACTGGTAAGGTCCAAAACATGTATTCTAGTTCGTATGTTTTAGACTTCTCAATACGGCAAGTAAGGTCGTTTATCCCGGAACAGTCATTCCCTCAATGGCTTTAATTTAAGCTACCTCTTGTCTACTTAGGCGCAGCTAAGACCACGTTGAAACAATTGTGAGAGTATATCCGATCCCGAAATCATTATAATACATAAAATCATCCCACATTTAGAGTTTAAATTTAAGTTTACTAGAAGTTGCCCAATCTTAACAGTATCCACCGAAAAGACATTTAAATAGTTGCTTTGCTTTTGTTAGTTGCAGACGTAACGAAAAGCCCGAACAACTGAGTGTGCTGTGAAATAACGGACTTAAAACATTTTTTTTAAAGATTTAAGTGTGCGTGAGTGAAAGTACACGAGGATAATTATATTTATCGTTGTACAAGAGAATAAATATTCAAAATATGAGGGAATGGTTCGTACTGGACTCACGTCACGCTAATGTAGTGAGACTGGCTGATGGAGCTAACTTCTAGATCTATACTGGAGGAAGAACGGCAACTGGGAGATGACTGACACGTAGTGGCAGGGCTACTTGAAGCTTACATTAGCATGAAGACCACCTGCGATTACAGCGGCGAGAAATACGAGACTGTTTCTGCTGTGATGACTACTAAACGATCGCAGTTGACTGCTAAGTAGTGCCTTGGTATCTTCTAGACGCACAGTTTACAACAGTCTCAGCGAACATATTTTACACAGTTGTATATATAATAACATACAAGGAATATTATCATGCCAATCCGTGCTCTTCAATGGTAAATTCGCAAATTTAAATTCATTTATTTCTGTGGCTTGGTGCTTTAGAAAGGCCAATGTCATAGGGTACAGTATATGACACTGGTCTTTTTAGCACCAAGCCACAGCATTAATGATTTGTTTTGGGATAGCCCCTAAATGCGGATGGTTAAGGCCTCGCACTTATGTTTTGCAGTGGTTTCAAAAATATTTTTCTTAACGCTAATTAAAATATATAAAAAAAATCATTCTTACAGTTTTAACCATTATATATCATCTTTTATATCTGAATTTATCTGTTGCAATACACCAAACGGATTTTTAGATCTTTGTCCCTGAAGTATCAAATATTTTGTTGTCAAAATTATCCAAAATGAAGCAAAATATTTTTTTTGCTAGTAAACGGTACACTATTTTAAAAAATGCTCTGGCAAAATTGGTATCGCATGACTGTACACAGTCTCAAATTTTTTCAAAGCATTTGGATAAAAAAAACTATTTAAGTTATTTGCAATTGTTTGAAATAAATTAGAGATCATGGCCTTAATTAAGTGTATGAGGTTTTTAAATTTAGACATGACATGCATGTATACTTTATTAATCTCACATCAGAGGTATCCAAGATGGCTGACCAGATGCGGTGTTGGCTTGCTGAATAGACGAGAAAGGGGGGAAGACTGTATTAATTGCTTGCGCGCTAAGTGGGATTGGGAAGACAGTGATCTTTGATGGTAATGTGCAGGTGGCGTGGTCAGAGAGTGACAGGCTGAAGAGTTAGTGGACTTGGCACGTGAGATATGCACGGTATGGAAAGTATTTTTTCCCGTAAAACTGTAAATAATGTTTCCAATACGCTTATCTACGAAAATAATACACTCTTCAAACTGTGTCCCTTTGATTTTAAATATGCCGTCCGTTAACTAAGAACATTATTACCAAGCTCCTCGAAAGTGCTAAAAATTACTTTTGCACGTTGATGTAGCTGAGAAAATATGAACTGCAATCTTAAAACAAAATCATAGAAACCTGCATTGGACTTTACCGCATACTTTCCACAATTAAAATAATGGGGTCATCGCTCGAAGTCCCGTTGGAAAACACTTACTACAAAAATACTGCATGCTAGTTTATTCCTTCGCGTCGAGAGACGATGAGGTGTTTGGTGGACACATTATATTCGACTTATCGCCTTCTACGTTTCCGTGACTCAAACAAAAAAAAATCTATTGTCCACTAACTCTTGATGCTGAGAGGTCTTGGCAGTAACATTGTTAGCATAATAATGTGTGAGTGAGGGCTGAGATGTTGATATGGTTTGAGGGGTAGCTGAGGTCTATAACCTTTCAATGTTATGTGCTGAGCATGGGAAAAGATTGGGCTTAGTGATGACATGTCCTGATTGGAACCATAGTGACATATGGGAATATGTGTGTGAAATCTGATTTGTTGATGAGTAGAGAGGGAGAGGGGATGGCTATGACCTTTCAAGGTTATAGGATGACGGTGTGAGAGGAGACGAGGGATTGGACTTAGTTCGGACAGGTCTTGACCTGTAGGTTAGTGGCACGCAGGAATGTACGTGTTAAGAGGAGTGCACACCGGTTTAATATTTCCATGATTGATGTGTGGAACAGCGGAGAGATTAGAGCAAGAGTGCAACGCTCGACAAGATGCATATCGCCTCTGTCCAGAGCTTGTTAAACTGGCATGCAAACTTTTCGTTATAGTATTTTGTGGGACTGTAAGCAGTGACCTTAAATTTTATTATTGGATTGTATGATGATAAGACCAAAAAATATTTCTCGTGTGCATTTAGGAAATCCGGTGGTATTTTCGGAGTTACAGTTGTCTTAAAAAAGCTATTTTTAAAGGCCTGAAAATTATGTTTCTGACAAGCATGCTGAATTTTTTAATTTAAGGATGCATAGTTTCAAGTGTGAGTTTTTTCGTACATAAACTTAATGAGAATATGATAAGCGGTTTCACGTGCGAAAGAATACCTGTGACATGTTAGAAAATTACCATGCACCAGGCGAGGTGACATGGCATTAAGTAGGAGGTTCGACCTCCCTGATGTGGCTGCGCATGTAAGCGCTAAGTTAATACCGAAATTCAAGGCGCAATTTGTTATTAAGTGTTTTTTTTATCCCAAATACAGTTATGTTGCGCCTCCCTGAGAGCAGAATGGGAATCAAGAAGGCACATGTCACATTTGAAGCGATTTGTGAGGAGACACGGGCCGTTTCTGTATTATAGCTTCTATTTAAATAAATAATATATATATTAAACTAAACATTACAATTTTCTTTAATATATCAACATGGGTATCCTAATGTGCACGTACTGAATCAATGTGGGTATCCCAATGTGCACATACATTCGCGAAGATAGTGATGCCTATTCTCAATAGGCTAGCTATCATATGAAAATAGGGAGTTCAACGTTTGTCCTGAAATCGTTTGTCCTAATTTTGTTTATCGTGAAGAAAATTCTCCTAAAAATCATTTGTCTTAGGGATTAAAGTCATTTGTCCTAAAAATAATTTGTCCTGAAGTCGTTTGTCCCAAAGGCGATTGTCCTACGATTAGGATAAACTATTTTAGGACAAACGATGTGTACCTGAAAAAAACATATGTTGAAGAAAGAAGGAGGGGGTACGGAAAGAGAGTGGGAACGGTAGATGACATGAAACAATGCTCAATATCAATACATGGTAGCTTCCGTACAAAAAAAAAGTTTTGATCATGGCGGGAAGAGATGGAGAAGAGGTAGAATGAGTGCTGAAGGTAATTCGGGGGAGGCCATGTAAATTAACCTCGTTATTCAAAACCATTCCAGTAGCTTGGTGATAGTGGTAGAGATAAGATGCTGTCCGCTATTTGTTTTTGATGTGCTCTCGTTAGGGGTCAAAGTCTGATTCTCCGGCAAGTATTCTAATTAATAATAAATTATTTAACGATTCGTATCTTATTGTGTTAAATTTTAAAACACTTTAGATATGATCAAATGAAAATCATTTATTAAAAAGCAAACAAAGTGGTAGCCTACCTGTTAAAAAAAACAATCAATACCCGACAATAAGACGTACACAATATGGCAGCCTCCACGTACGTGAACAAATTACAGTCGGGAAGCAGAAAGTGTGCTCATTAAGGCGGCCACATACGCAACTGACGTCCTTTTTTTTATTTTTTTTTTCTAAATTTCGGAAATTTTATCGACAGTTTCTTTTTCCGAAATTGTGGAAATTTTTTGGAAATTTTGAGGATGTTTATCGTTGATGGCCAACATCATTCTAATCCTATATGGCGGCTGTGACACCGTCAAAAATACTGTCGACTACCGGTCGTGGCGTCCAGCAACCCATGGCTCCTAGCTCCTATGTCTGACCCTTATTTACCGAAACCGGCGAACTATCCCTACTCGGGCTTGCTGTAAACAGTTGCTTCCTATTCTCCATAAGTTTGCATGCCTAGTTGTGTAGCAAAAAGCAGTATTTAATGTGCATGATAAAGAGACACATGTATCTCTGTACACACAGGCTTCCTGAACATAGAGCACCCAGAAATAACGAGCAATGCTGGAATGAAGGACCAGGTGCTGGCACTGCGCTGGATACAAAGGAATATTGCTTCATTTGGCGGCAATCCTCGTGACGTCACTATATTCGGTATAAGCGCCGGTGCCTGGAGTGTCGAACTGCTGCTTATTTCGTCCATGACCAAAGGTCAGTAGCCATGCTGCTATCACATTTTACCCAAAACAAATGTGACAATATTTTAAACCATGAAAATTTTCTGTTTAGTATTTCAGCTATTTGTTAGTATATCATACTATTATTACAAATTAGCAAAATTTTCATGTGGGCAATTCTCTGAGCTCTTTGGGACATAGGTCTTATAATTAGAAATAAAAGATTTGAATTAAGTTATTGATTTACTAGCTCACAAAGCTAGCAAAAATACACAAAACAGTAATCAACTACGTCTTTCACAACACCCTTAATTATGCACACAATTACTACTGTGCCACAGAAACGTCAATAAACTTCGAAAATTAAAGCACAAAAGATTTATCGTTAATCAAAGGAGTTCAGTCATAACTCCAATCAACAATCTTTCAAATAGTGACAGTGTACAACCTTAACAGTCGGAAGTGGTGATGGCTCACCATGTGCTGCGCAGCACCCCGAGTGCACCACTGTCTTACTCCTGAGGTCTTCGGTTCGACTCCCGTTGCACACCTCCTTGTTGTCCGTCGACCTGCAGTAGCAGTCCTCTTGTTTCACCCAATACTGCTCCGAAGGTACGTGCCTGCAGCCTCACAGTAGACTGACGTCACCAAGACGTCTTCACCAGTCTCTCTCCACAAACGTAGCACCTTCTTGTAGCACGACCAATAGCAAACTCACCCCAAATCTGTTGATTCGGGGCTTACATACTCAGGCCAAACTCACCGAATTACAAAGGTCTAAAAATAGACATTACATCATGCTTGGGACGTGGCTTGAGCCTCGTAGGCCGGTCTCGTAGGGTAAAGGCGCAGTTGAAACGTTTATATATGACGTGGTTCGGCGTGACTCCTACCACGTAGCCGTCCGACTTATGAGTCACGGGCTGGTCCATAAGGTGTTTCGACACAGCTTCCAGCCATCGAGACCTCAGACACACAGCATGTAACAATATAATAATATTATTGCGGAACCTTAGTTGCTTCTCTGGAATCTGTTTTGTACTTGAATTTTGAGAAAATTCATAACATACTTTGCAGACAGTAAAATAGTGCACACAGAATAATATTTTATACTGTACAATTTTTTTTATATGTGGTGACACAGTTTAATGATCATGTACCGCACCTCTTCACACAGTCTGTAAAAAGTCAAGCATATTCAGGATGTCCTGGGGAAGAGAAGCTTATAATTTGAACGTTTCTTGTTCAATTCCCGGATTATGTGGAATAGCTGTAAACTGTCGTTCCAAAGATTCACACACATGATCAATTGGGAAAATATTAGCTGAGCGAACATGCCACGGAAATGAGTGGACATGATAGTCAGTCGTGGGCGTCGCCTGCCATGTACTGTCGGGCATTCTTGGTAGGACGCAGCACATGGAACCAGTAGCAGTCGATTGGTTTTCCAGGTAAGGCCGCAGTTGCCAAGAGCTGTACAGGTATGTGTATTAGATGAATCTACTGCCAAAGACACGTCGGTCTGCAGGTGCTGTTTATTCGTAAGTGAATACGAAATATCTAAGTGGCCAGTATCTTTCATGGGCGTGGCTCTACATCGCATCCACGTGCATACAGATCTGATAACCTGTGGAGCCCTACGATAATTGGGGTATATAAGATCAAATTCACCTAACACACGACAATAAATATAAACACAACGAGAGAAGGCATGTTATTGTTCCCTACATTATAATGTCTACTGAGCTTCGAAAGAACTGTGCAATGGGAGTGTATGACTGGATTTATTTGCTTGGACGTACTCCATTGCGAAATAAATGACTGTCAAAAGGAAACCAAAAATAAGACAAGAAATGAGCTATGAAAGAACTGTGCAACGGGAGTGTATGGCTGGATTTTTTGCTTGGACATATCGTTGTGTCGCATTGTCTACTTAGGTTTCTTTTTTAAATTTTTGTTATTTCATTTATTTTCTGTTTGTTTCTTGATTTACCTGACCCGATTCCAGTTTTGGAATTTCATGGTGTGCATGTATCCTGATGACTAAAGCATACTCTGATTATTGACGTTTTCTTGTCTTATTTTTTGTTTTATTTTGACAGTCATTTTCTTCGCAATGGAGTATGTCCAAGCAAATAAATCCAGTCATAATGTCTACTATTGTAAAACTTCGTCGCTCGATGGTAAGATTACAATTATGGCGTTCACAAGGGACCATTCTTCAGGAAATGACACACGTGAGTCCCAATTCTAGCCACTACAATGAATCATGCCGCCATGTAATCCCTCTGCATCTAAAGTCGATACCCGGTTGCCGCGCGAGGCAATGCTCGTGTTGGCTCAGGCGAGGCTGCCTCGGGACGAGCCGACTGGAGTCGGTTTTCGTGCCGTGCTCAAAGGCGCCTCAGTGCGAGCGGAGCTATCTGTGTGGACTGTTCTTCGTTGCCAGCTACTGATGGCTCGGGTTGGCTCGCGTGGTAGCCTCGTGTAGTCCTTGTGCATCGTGAGGCAGCCTCGCAAAGTTGATACGCGCCTTAACGCACGATCCCTTGATGCTGTAGAGTGTTAGCATCATCCATTCTGAGCCGGTCCTCATTGTGTGTGCATGTCTTCACTTATGCGCTGCTTCCAACAAATCGTTGCCTACAACATTACTACAGGCCGGGACACGGAAGCCTTTCTCCAGCTTCACAACTTGGCCGGGTTGTGAAGTTGACGCCCTGCCCACTAGATGTCTCACCTCTGTAATTTTATCTTATCACTGTTTGGCAATTGGTTACGCTTCTTCACACTCCTCTTTGTATGGGATAACTTGTGATGACTTTTTAAATGATTCGAAGTTCCATCTCCAATACGGTATGTGTTTAATGTGGATCAGTTAAAATACGTTTTGATGTGGGTAAATGTCGAAGTTACGTGAACAATTTGGCACCCCATTGGGGGCTACAAAGTACAGAGAAGCATACTCTAACGAATATTATTGGAACTACGTCGTTAAGAACAATTCTCGATGCATGTCTCTCGGACTGTAGTAATAGCGTAAGCAACGCAACAGCAGACTAAGGATGTCCCGAACGGACCACAAGGAGGGACATGTGGCGGTGCTGCCAACATTTGTTTGAAGATAAATTGTCTTCTCTAGAAATCCATACGCTACATAAAAGTGAAGTTTTTAAATTAACTTTTAGCATTTCTCTTAACCATTACGCTTGCTTGGTAACGTCTCATGAATTTCACTTCGACACATTTCTGAGACTGCTAATCAGTGTTCGTTTAACCCATTTCTAGACGAACATTCAAATGTAAGTGTGCCGAAATATTGCCATGTACTTAGCAGCGAGTATTCTTTAATTGACATATTTTTGTTTTGGTAGTTTCTTTGTCATGCGCCATTTTAAATGTCCGTTTCTGTATAGTAATTTTTGCTAGTATTGTAAACAGTACATCGTCTCCGGCCGCCGGTGTGAGGCAGTGCAGCTCTAATTCATCTAATTCCTAAGATATTTCAGGAGACACTTTGCTGATCTTACGCGGAGGGTCGTCACTCCTCACCAGTCTGTCCCGAACGGCCAGGCTAATCTTAGCCGTGAAGTCAAAGCTGACAGAGGTAGATGGATACCCCTGAAAGAAGAATAGTTCTCTCTTTCCAATCGCGGCAGTAGGTGTCTAGCCTCCAGGGCTCCAGAAATTCTTCTTCAGGTCAACAGTACTCGAGATACACGCAACATGAATCTACCGTGTGTTTCAATTGGGACATGCATTTTGGAGAGTTAAGTAAAATATTTGGTCGACACAAATATTTTAGTTTGTTTCGCACAAATGTAAATTTTTTGCACCTACCAAACATTTACGTTTGTACATGTTGTTAAGAGTGATTTTGCATGTTTTGTGTCAATTAGCATTATAGCTATATTTCTATGTGTGTTTAATATTGTTTTATTTAAATACAGACAATCTCTATTAAACTATTTCTACAGAAAACAAAAAGAAAGACGTAAACGTGATTAATGTATACCTGCATTAATGTCCCGAACTATATGAACTATAAATCTGTCGATCATTATCGTTTAGTCTTGGCCGTAGCACAATGCGAGAGTTCTACGCTTGATTCGCATTATTACCCAAAATTTTTTTTAATTACTCGGCACAAAATCTAAGAACAGTAAAAAAAAATATTTCATTGTATTGACAAATCATTAAACTTTGGCAAAAAAAATTCAAACAAAAATTGGAATTTTTTTTAGCAAAAATAATTGTTTGACATATGAAAACAAATTATTTGGTCGGTGCCAAACAAATGTTGTTTATCTGACTCTCGGTGTATTCACAGTTTCTTTTCATATTGTATTCATATGTGTTACTTCGCAGGTTTATTTCATCGCGCCATCTGCCAGAGTGGATCATCTCTGCAGGTGAGGGCGGACTACGACCAGACACGAGGAGCATTCCGCCTGGCCGAGGTGATGGGCTTCAAGGCCAGAGACCTTGACCAGCTGGTCGGCTTCTTGAGGAGGACATCTCCTGAGGACTTGGTGTACACTCAGGATAAGGCGCGCACACAGGCGGTGAGCCACGCAATCTATGACATCATGTTTGATGCACAAGAAAAATCAATGAAAATTCACATTTGTATGACAAACACAGAAGTAGCCACGTTTGTCGTATTTGTAGCGTGCTATTGAGACGTCTCATGTTTGCCTCGTCGAGTAAATGACTGTAGAAAGAAGGAAAATAAATAAATATAAACACACCGTATTTGACCAGGCCTATTTCAAATACATATAAGATAATGTATTTATAAACATTTCATTGACATTATATTAACTACACATATATTATTATGTTTTACATAGGTACTCGTAACTGGTTTTTAAATTTTTAAAATGTATGCCTTTTTATTTTTGCGTAGAGTCTATGTATAACAAGAGGCTCTTTTTAAGTTATACTTTAAGTACATGAATTATTCCGGGCTGTTTCCTACTTACTCGTCGAACCAATTGTCATATAACATATTTATCCAAAATTAATTTTTTAAAATCCCGATTTACAATATAAGCTCGCAGTTGTCCGTAGCACAAAATTAAGTCGTTTTTGTGTAAATGGACTGAATGATGTAAAGACGATTACCGGTTTTCACTTTAACAGCCACGATTTCTTGACAGGCTTGTTATTACAAATTATAACTGTCGAGAAAAAAATAGTTATATAGAGATAAGCCACAACGTTATCATTCAGAAAGAAATTCACTCCAAGCAAGACGATAATGGTTAACTCATCGTCAACGTAGGAAAACATTCCAAGTTAATACAAAAAAAATTACATATTTTTTAATGTTCCTAATGTCCTCTCATTTATTCTGTTTCCCTTGTCATTATTTTTAATTGACTGTACAGTAATAAAGAATGACTAAAATAATCGTAGAGCACTTAGCGTTATAAAATTTCCTTACAATTCATAATAGTGACATGAAATTCTTCTTGAAAAACTGCATGACAGAGACTGAGTTATCAACACGCTGAATTATAAAAATAAATAACTAACAAGAATGTTTGACATTAGAACACTAGTACAATTATTTAAAACGCTATTTACAACCACAACATGCAAACGTACAATATCGTAACACTTCACGTTACATAACAAAATCACAACTGGTACTCAAAGCAAATCGCTTAACACCATTATAATTTTAAAATATTTTTTACTTTTGAATTGTCACACTGTGTATAGGCATTTACGAAAACTTTCTAGGGTATCCTGTTTACGTAAAATTCCTTCACGGCCGCAGTTTCGCCTGCGAGCAAAAAATGAGCCGCTCTAAATACGTGTAGTCGAACACAGTCTAGCTAAACTGGTCGTCGAGCATTCCGGTCATATAACCGAGTAAACATAGCTTACTGTGGCAGGTTACTGTTCGTAAACGCATTCAACAGAATATTATTTTAAGCTAATTTGTTCCATAAGTGTAAATACATTTCCAACACTTACAGTGTGAAAACTGAAAGTATCATGCAAGCTGCTGTTTGATGAAGTGAACGATGACAGAATTATCTTATCATCGCTCTCAGAGCCAACTAAGAACATTTGTAATTTAAGATAGTTATTGGCAGATACTTGTAACATAACTGATAGAGTACACAATGTCACTAGCTCTCTTAAAAAGCATATTAATCAAACAAAGACATTAAGATTTTTACTTTTTGTTGCACTACCTGCCTCTGTATGAGAGGATAAAATCATACACAGCATGACTCACATGATACGACGAAATACTAACAGCTAATTCTGTGACGAAACTGACTGGAGCACTCATGCTGAATTCATGACTCACGGTTAAAAAAAATGGAGCTATAGATGTTGACTTTTTCTGTAAGAATGTTTCTAATTGATATCAGCAGTCATAGTTTATTTAAACACCGGTAGCTCCTATTTCTCTGTGTAGTGTGCATTTTCTTAAGTACGCTCTGCCTTGAAGAATTAAGATATATTCCTGAAAGTCTTTATATATCAGCATAAAAACAGCAGTAGCATCTATTTCACTGTGTAGTATGTATGTTCTTTAGTACGCTTTGCCGTAAAGAATTTAGTTATATTCTTGAAATTCTTTATACATGAGCATAAAGCAAGCCATACATACGTAGACTTTATATATTGTTTTTTTTTGGGGGAGGGGGGGGGGAATCCATGTTTCCCACTAAAGTTGTCCTGTGCGGTGTTTAGAGAGAACTGTTTAAATTTTTGATGCTAAAGCTAATGTTGATCAGTCTCCAAATGTTCACTTGAAGATATTATTTGTCCCATAAGGTGTTTTGTGATGCGATTGGCGTTGCTTCTTGACATGATAGTACTACAGTGGCGCTAAGCCAGTTTCCAGTTGTGGACGCCAGAGTACAGGAAGGGGATGAGGTGTTTTTGTCGGACACCCCGGAGAGTCTTCTGAGAACTGGACGCATACAACCTGTGCCCTACATCGTCGGGGTCACATCCCAGGAGGAGAAGTTAAACGAGAAATGTAAGTACACAATTTATTTAAGATAAACATACACAGAAAAACATCGCGGACACGTTAATTGAAAAGATATATCATATCCTACATTTAGTAAACCTACCCTACTCTGTGATACTAAGGATTCGAACTTCAGTAACATAAAAAATGTTAATAATTATAACTGTGAACTTTATACCGTAAATTGGTCACTCAAGTGGTTTGGAAAGGTACAATGTCGAGCGGACGGCTGGAATACTCAGTCGTCATTAAAATCTGAACTATTCATTAAAATTTGATGAACAATTTTTACCGAGTAAATATGTTACTATCAAACGATTATTTATATAGCACTCTGCGGTAGGGTAGTATTCTTCATATTTTAGTAAAACATTTAAAATTGTCTTTAGGAAAATCTACACAAACGGAATACTGTAATTATTTTTTTCATTTTTAATATAAAAATGTTTAGGCCTCTATAATAAGAGAATTTCAAAAATACTCGTGTTATCATTTGAAGATAATATTAACATCCGTAAATCTCTTGCGCAGAAATTTTCAGATAGTAAAATTATTTTCAAATCAAAACGTTTTTTTTTTTTTTCAAATTCGGTTACTATAGAGCCCTATACATTATCATATTAAAAATTATAAAAATTACAATTTTCCATTTTTTTTTTTTTACATTTACTGGTTTCAAGCCCTTATTTTGCCTGAAACAGTTTTTAATTTTTTACACGAAAAGCATACTACCGCATAGCGCTGTATAAATTAAAGTCTGCTGATAAAATATCTAATCGGCAAAATTGTCTCATCGAAATTTGAAATTTTATTGACGATAGAGTATTCCATTTGTCCGCTTGACATTGTACCATACCATACCATTTAATGACAAAACAACACAAGCACGCTCTATGTAGGTAACCTATTTAACTCAATGTACTGATCTTTTCCAATTTTGCGCAGTCCGGAAAGTGGTTTATCACGACGTTACGGTATATAACAATATATGACTAGTTTACCATATATTTTACTGCAGCATGTTTTTAAAATATCGCTGTCTCGTCACTCCTGTTAATCAGAATTTGACGAGATATTATAAATGGAGCTAAATAATTTTCAGACAGGTTGTATTCGTCGTGACGAGTGAAAGATTTTTAAAAACTTTAGTAAAATTATTATGTTGTGAACTTAAATGGTGAAATGTTTATAGGCCCCTAGCTTAAACGCCAAAGATAATCAAATAAATCAAAACCAGCCTACTTTGCTCAACGTGGATGCAAATTCACCCTACACGTTAAAATCGTTCACGTACGTCCAAAAATACGAAAAATATCTTAAATTATTATTTTGCCGCTATCCGTGCAGATATATAAGGTAGTGATGAAGTGTGTGGATAGACTACGTTTGCCATGTAAACGAACACTGCAATTGATTCCGTAGCAACACAACCCAGACCTCCCGTTTCATATCACGTGTTGTGAACACTTTACTGCATAAGCAGCGCGTTCTTGGACCTACGTTCATATGATATATATATGTATATATATATATATATATATATATATATATATATATATATATATATATATACACACTCTAAAAATAGTTTGCAAATTTACCAGACGTGCGTATAGGAGCGCTAAGGAAGTAGGTATTGTAGAATAGTTTCCCAGACATCCATGGTAGCACTCCTAAACCTAATTATAAAACAGACAAACAAATTAATATTAAAGTTACCAGACTTGTATTGCAACATTTGTAAAAGTTTGCATATTTACAAGACGGGAGTATGGTAACTGTCCCATGCTGCGTCTGGGATAATAACTTCCTAAACATTTGAGGAAGTTTTTTTACAGTGTATATATATATATATATATATATATATATATATATATATATATATATATATATATATATATATATGCTTATGCAGTAAAGTTCACAACACGTGATGAAATGTAGCGGGAAGATGGCATGGTTACTATGGAACGAATTGCAGTGTTAGTTTTCATCGTAAACGTAGTATAACTATGTATGAATGGCGGCAAAATAATAATGTGATATATATGTGTGTCTATATAAGTGTATATATATATATATATATATATATATATATATATATACACACACACATACACACACAGAGTGAATTCAGGACGGAGTGTGTTAATTTCCTGTGGTGACAACTCACAAGGCAACATGTTGAAAATATGTTTTCAAATTGTTCCTAAAGTTTAAAGTGAGGGATTAATGATGCTGCCCTAAAAATAGATTTTCAAATTGCATACTAATTAAAATTTCAAAAACTACTGAATATTACATAACTAATATTTGTGCTGTGTCTAATAAGTGACTTTACTTCGTTCTCAGTAATTAAGTTTGGTAATGTCATTGGACCATCGTTGTTCAAATGGCGCACGCCATTTTCTTCCGCTTCTAACTTCGGGACACTTCACAGTAAGTCATGTTCTACTGCAGAACAATAAACAGGCGCGGAATATAAATAAAAAATAGGTCGTCTTATTAAAAATTGCTAGAGTTAGCAGTTTTCGAGAAAAACGTATGTAAAATTAATGTATTGTTTGCAACGCCTGAAACATATGCAAACATTGCAACTTCCTTGCATGCCGTGTAACCGAATTAATAGGCACGTTATAACAGTATTGTTGCGACGGATTTATCAGTTAAGATTTGTAACACAGACAGTAAAAATCCGGTGCGCAGTACTCTCAAGCTGTGATACTCCGTGGGCAAGTAAACTGCACTATTAAAATTAAACCCAAAAGTTTACGGTAAGGTTCACCAAGTTTCAAAAAATATTACAATCAGATAACCCCATTGTTACTAGTGACAATAAATTATTCACTGTCTACGTACCTATTGACACGATTTGTAAAATTACTCATACCATATTTCACGTCACTGCATAGGGTATCTGTTTTATGTAGTCGTTAGGTCGCACTAATTCGACTAAAGCGATTAACGTTCAAATATCGGAGGAGTTACCTGTATGTACGATATTGTAAAACTTCGTGAACGTCGTCATAAACATTAGCGTCATTAATTTTTTTTACGCCTGAACGAGAGCAGATATAAAATATCTGTTTGACAGTTTTGTTTAAAATCGTCTTCTCCACATTACCTGATTTAAGAAATTCTGGTAAATCGACCTTTTAGTTGCAATCGTATAATTTCTTGTTTTCGAAAATTAGTTAAAACGGCAAAAATAATTTTAAATAAAACTGTCAAACAGATTTTTAATATCTGCTCTCGTTTAAGCTTTAAAAACTGTCACAAAAATAGTACAAACAAGATATATATATATATATATGTGTGTGTGTGTGTGTGTGTGTGTTGGTGTGCGTGTAGGTAAATCACTGACTCGCATATCAATCTGCAGCCCAAACCACTAAACCTAGAATCGTGAAATTTTTGTGGGGGTCCCCCTCAGGTCGTAGGCGAGCACTAAGAAAAGGGATTTTTCGAAATTCGACCTCTAAGGGGCTGAAAAAGGGTAAAATGTATTTCCGAAGAAATATTGATAGAGCTCGAATCCGGACGGCCTATCATCGTGATTTTTACTTTAATACGACACACATAAAAATGCATATCAGGCAATTTAACGATATTTCGAAATTCAACGATTAAAAGCGTAAAGAGACCTTAAATGTGTTTCAGATCAACTATCGATACCTATCGATTCCTTTGGGATAGAGAGTTAGTAATCAATTCAAAATGTTGCCTACGTAAATACTCAAAAAGAAGTTTTATGATTTTTTGAAATCCGACCACCAAGAAGTAAAAAGGGGCATAATGTGATTTTTATTAATCATCTTTATCAATGAAACCCAATTGACTATCGTCGTAAATTCTACTTAAATTGGTGACGTATACAATTGTCTAACAGAGTACTCCATGACGTATAGAAATTCTTTACTTAAGAGGGTGCAAGTACGTGAAATGTGTTTTCGATTATTCCTCCGTATCTATCGAATCGAACGATATATCGAAGTCCTCTTTTCTTTAGATTGATCCTCGACATCTCACTAATATCAAGGTTCGGGCACCACATAATTTTATAATTCTGCAAAACATTATCCCGCCAAAACTTCCTAATGGCACTTAACTTCAAGTGAAGGTTTCGAAAAACAAGTGTGTTATTCAGAGCACCATCACCAATGGTTGTGCTCGAAAGAAATCAGTCTTTTTACCACTTAAGCTGCGTATTTCATTTGATTACCCTCTTACATTTAAGAGTATGCAATTATCCCACAACATTAACTTTGCTGTGACCATAAATGAGGCCCAGGCGAAGTCGCTGTTAGTGGCAGGGACAATTTAAAGACTTCTTTTTGCGTGGACAGCTATAGCTACTTATTCTGCTTCAGAGTTAACTCGACTAGCAGAGTTGTCATTCTAACACTTGATGACTGAACTGTCTATATGGTGTACAAAGAGGTATCTGGAGTAATTCACACTAGTATGTATATAGAACACTGACTGAATGACTAACTGACTGACTTATTGACAATATCAAACTGCAGTACAAACCACTGGACCTAGAATCGTGAAAAACTTTTGTGTGATATTCCCTCAGGTCGTAGGCGAGCACTAAGAAGAATTTTTTTTTTTTTAAATTCTACCTCTAAGGGGGTGAAAAGGGGTGAAATGTATTTCCAAAGTAACGTAGATGGAGCTCGAACCCGAAAGCGTATCGTCGTGAATTTGCTTTAATATGGCACACATAAGGATGTATATTAGCCAATTTCTTCGAAATTCAACATTCAAGAGGGTCAAAAAAACCTGGTTTCCGATTAAGAATTGATATCTGTGGAATCCTTCGGGATAGAGAGTTGGTTTTCACATAGAAATATTGCTTACGTAAATACCCAAAAAGAAGTTTTACAATTTCTTTTCATTCGTCCCCCAAGCAGTAAAAGGTGGCAAAAAAGGTTTTTATTAATCGTCTATATCACTGAAACACAATTGACTATCGTCGAGATTTTTAATCGATTGGTTACGTGTACAAATGACTATGACAGAATTCCAAAACATTTCGAATTTTAACAATTAACGGGGTGAAAATACGTGAAATGAGTTTTTGATTATTCCTCTACAGCTATTGAACTAATCGAGAAATCGCAGTGTTCTTTGCTCTAGATTGATGATTACATAAATATCTAAAACACAATTTTAATTTATTTTCCGTATTTGGCCCCCAAAGATGTTAAAACGAGGGTAATTTGTGAATTCGATTCACAATACATTTATGTATATACTCCATTGATATTTATGTATGGACGTGATTTTTGTCTAAGATTGGTGTTTACTCATATATCTGAAAATTTTTTTTTCACGAATTTTCGAAATTCCATCCTTAAGGAAGTGAAAAATGTGTGAAATGTTATTAAATGTGTCTTCTATTAATCATCGATACATTTTGAACCTAGCAGGCTATTGTCATATTTTTCACGTTCAAGAGACGCCAGTAAAATAGTCTCAAATGTGATTCAAGTTTTATTTTTTAAAATCCACTCTCGTAGGTGGTGGAAAGACCCGGAATGTGTTTTAGATAAATCTTCTATATATTTCGAACACATAGAGGTATTCAGTTTATTTTTTCTTCATGATGATGATTATGTAAGTGGCCGAAAAAAATTCTTAAGATTTTTCAAAATTCGTACTCCCAGTATATGTGATTTTTAATGAACGAACGATTATGTTTTAAATTAACGAGCTATCATCGTGACTTTAATTTTACTTGGATACTTGAACAAACATTGGGTGTGAAGTTAAGTTTTTTTTTTTATTTTAATTCGACACCTAAAGGGGTGGAAAGGCACATTTGTTTTTCATTAGCCTATTATACTCGTCTAACCAGTTGAGATATTGAAGTGGTATTCGCGTAAGAATAATGCTTACCTAAGTATCTAGAAAAAAGTAATGCAAGTTTTTTATTATTTAAGGTAACTTAATTATAACGAAGAAAACTTATTTCGTATACTTACAAGCCAGGCGATCCTAAAAAAAAAGTACGACCGACCAGCGAGAAACAAACCAGACATGAATGTTGTCCTACAGCAAATATCGTACAAGGACAATATGGGAAAGTACAGCCTTTTAGCATTGTTGGAGCGGGAGACGTTTTATCAACGGCGTGAACTGGAAACACTAGCGAAATTTGCATTCTTACATCTCTATTTTCTATGGAGTTTATACATTTACGACTACATTCCTCTTAGGCTAATAGTAATAGAATGGGTTTATAAGTATTTTTAATTTTATTTTATCAAAATAATGACTAAAAGAGCATAATTATTTTCTAAAATCATGATTACATTTCGATTTATAAATAACAAAATATAAAACTAAAACTACCCATAGAGCAATGTGCTACTGTAGAAGGAACAGCGCTCACATCGGCGTGAACTGGAATTAAATAACATGTCTCCTGTTTTTCTTCTGACTTTCCCATATTGTCCTTGTACAATATTTGCCTACAGTTCTATCGAGACGTGTTGTTGTTCTCTATGAGCGTAGGAAAGTAATATTTTATTTTCAAATTTAGTTTTCATGAATAATTTCGACGTTCTATGGCGCAGTATTTTGTAGCTCCGGCCTATTGTTCCAAAGATTCTTGTCTCAAATTCCATTAAAGCTTTGCAGATGTGTAATTCTAACACACAAAAACTGCAAGACAGATTAAATTAGTACAATTTGGATGAAGTCGTTCAAAAGTGGTGAAAATGGATTGTGCAGTTTACTATCCACTAAAATTACTTACGGCGTCATCCCACGTATACCATCTCACTAACCTCAAATTTGGGGCATCATACAAGTTTATAATTCTGCAAAACAGTATCACGCCAAAAACTGCCTAATGGCACTAAACTCCAAGTGAAGGTTCTGAAAAACAAGTATGTTATTCAGGGCAACATCACAAATTATTGTTAGAGAAGACGATTTATCGCGGAAACATTTGACTGTTTGCTGTGTTTCAACGTACGTTCAGCATATAAAAGATAACTGGCTTTCGCTTGTACGTGGAGCTGTTACCTTATTTGACTGAGCCAATAAGAATCCCGCTGTTGTAATATGTGATGTATGTTATTGGTCTGCAGACAACTACGTTGTGTCAGGTGTATATCACCCAGTCATACAAGTTGCAAGAAACTACAGTGCTCAAGTGTATGCTGGAACAAACAATTGTCGCGATATACCATTTTCTCTAATGATTGTGCTCGGGGGAAATCAGTCTTCATACCACATAAACTGGTATTTCATTCTATTATTCACCTACATTTAGGAGTCTGTAACTACCTCACAACGTCAACATTGCTGTGACTTAAATAAGACCCAGGCAAAAACAAGTTGTTAGTGTCAGGGACCAATTTAAGACTGTTTTCTTTTCTTGCGTGGACAGCTATTGCTACTTTTCCTGATGCAGACTTAACTCGACTATCAGCTTTGTCATTTTAACACTTGATGACTGAATATCCATATTAGGGATACAAAGAGGTTTTTCAATTACTGCAAAAATATTATCTGCTGTAGGTAACACACTCGAGCAAAGCCGCGGGTGCACTACTAACCAGGAAGCAGCCACCCAGACACCAGAGTATATAAGTGACCTGCAACTCTTGCGACTGGAGATTGTCTTGCGACTTTTCGGCAGTCTTTGCAGCTGCCATCATCAGGTAGTCGGAGTCGGAGACCAACTGGCAGATGCCGTTCCCCCCGTTTCCTCATGTGCCATCCGAGGCCGTGCTGTCGCTAGACCGAAAGCCGAAGCTTCCATAACTCTCGGCTTTCGGTCTTGCGACAGCACGGCCTCGGATGGCACATGAGGAAACGGTGGCGGCATCTGCCAGTTGGTCTCCGACCCCGAATATCTTATGATGGCAGCTGCAACGACTGCCGAAACGTCGCAAGACAATCTCCAGACGCGGCTCACTCCCACAAGCCAAGAAAATAACCAGGATTTATTTGTTTACATAATTAGCTAAAACCATAGTATTTACTACCTTGAAAAAATCAGCCAACATAGAGAAAACGATTTTAAACAAAGCTTCCAAACAGATATTTTATATCTGCTATCGTTTATTACGAGTAAAAATTAGTATCTGTGAAAAGTATAAACAAGAGAAATTTTAAGAGCAAGTCGGCTTACAGTTTTGTCAGCTGAGGTTCATTCCGGTCATGTAGTAAATGGCGGTTACTGAAGAATGTGATGTGGAGGGCTTTCTCGGTGTAGTCTCATGCTTTCCCTATCACTCTGAAAATACTTTGTTTGTCATGACACGATTGTTGTTTATGGCAGAGGACTTTTTGGTTTAAACATCTGTCACTAATTTATAGCACTGCAGCAAAGAAGATGTTTACTCAAGTGTAAGTAATGGCAACAAGTAATTGATCTGCCATAATAATGGTTTTAGTACAATAAATTATTACGAATACTTGTACAGATTTTCTGTTTTTAATTAACTGCAGATATTATTTCTCTGTTACAAATTAGTCAATATTATTATCAAACAAATCACTTCAAAAAATTTGAACACGAAAATTGTGTTTACTGTATATAATTTTTCTTGTAAAGGAAAATTTTATATTTCGTGTCAAGAAACTTAAAAAGTTATTCTTAACTTTGCTGTAAAAGTAAAATGTTTTAACTGTGTGTTTTGAGTCCACTCGTGCTGTATCGACAACCAACTGCTATCCCCATAGAGAAAGCATCGGTGAGCAGTTGGTTGTCATTCGAAAGAGGTATATATGGATACGGTCCTAAGGGCCCTAAGGGCCTTATCTATAGACCTCTTTCGAATGACAACCAACTGCTCACCGATGCTTTCTCTATGGGGATAGCAGTTGGTTGTCATTCGAAAGCCGTTTATAGATACGGCCCTAAACCTTGTGACAGACAAAAGGTCAGCTGTATCATCTGTCTACAGTTAGCTCCTGCCTGAAAAATGGAAACAACACGCCAATTTTTAATTTTTAAGGGGTATTGATCCCCACCACCTTGGATTTATCTGTTTTTTCTCGAAAACTTCTTTTCCAGTCGATGTATCAACATTTTTGTCACGACAAGGCATAGATACAAACTTAAGCGATTTTCTGTAATTGCTGGAACCATAATATATGCATTATTTTGCAACGGGAAACAGCTGGAAAGGAAAAATTGCTTTATTTACGGGAGCGACTACAGAGGCCGCAACATTAACAGAAACAATGCCATATATGGATTCCAAAAAGTGAATGAAACAATAAACTATGCCTTGTCAGCGTGAAAAAAATTACACACTGTGTCTATTTCCTGATTTATGAGAAAAACCGTAAAACCAATCTGACAGGGATCAATCCCCCTTAACACAAGAATTGTTGCTGGTAGTTATTGAGTCAAACCTTTCTTGTTATTTTATATGTATGACATCTGTGTTTCAGTTTTAAATGAAGAAGTTCTCGCCAAATACAACGAAGATTTCGAGCAGTTCGTGCCTTCTTATTTGAACCTGGCCAAAGGATCGCCAGAATCTGTGAAACTAGCGGCAAAGATAAAGAAGTTCTACTTTGGTCACAAGAACGTTAGTTTCGGCACACTCCAGCAGTTGACTGATGTAAGAATATAAGCAATTTACTAACGTGTACTTAGTCAAATTTACAGAATGCGTTTGTGTATACATTTTTAAACTGGTTAATATTAGTAGTTCCCTTGAACATACTGAAAATGTTTTAATTAATAAACATTTTGTAAGAAGTTTGTTTAATTATTTCTGGACCTAGCGCGTGAGCCGTGCTGTAGCGTCGTATGGAAAGTCGTTTTTTTAATAACTATTAAAAATGTTTGTAATGCGTTTATCTACGAAAAGAGGACACACTTCAAACTGTGTCCCTATGGTTTTGAATACACCGCCCGGAAACTAAAAACATTATCACCAAGCTCCTCAAAATGGCTGAAAATGTCTTTTTCACGAGGCTGTAGCTGAAAAAATATCAACCGTAATCGTAAAACAAAACCATAGAAACCTAAATTGGACTTTACCACATATTTTCCACAAATAAAATAAAAGGATAAACGCTTGTAGTCCTTTGAAAAGCAGTTACTACGAAAATACTGAACGCTAGTTTAGTATTCCGCGCCTAGAGGCGATGAAGTATTTGACGGGCGTGTTAAATTAGACTTATCGGCTTCCCCGTTTCCGTGCCTCAAACGTAGAAAATGTGAAATAATTTACAGGTTAATTTTTTTTAGCAAACCTACGAACTGCATGACGTCTATTTCTTTACATTCTCTGTGGTTTATTTGTGCTCCAAAACACGTTTAGCAGTTTTTAATTGGTCCGGCACGAGTCTCGGTTTCATAAAAGGGCTGCCAAAATAATATATTTACATATACACATTTACCTGTTTATATTTTAATAATTTTAATGAATACATTGCCACTATCTTATCCTCAGAAGCAGACGGAAGTGTTGGTGGAAATTCAAACTCTCTATTTCTAGGTAAATGAAGTTTTCAGCCGGCCTGCAGTTGTTTTCAGAGTTCATATTTTTGGGCTTCACGGACTCTTAATATCGACTGTTGCTCGTTTACCACTTGCCTGATCGCCTCTACAAACAATTAGCGTGCAGCGTTCACATAAGCGACTTGTCTGAACGTCACTTAAAAAAGGGCGTTATATATTCATATATTTTCATGGCTCGCCAACAGAATCAATATTTTACAACTGTTAAGATAGTTCTGACGGATATTTTTAACAGAAAACATTCATTTATTCATTTTGTGTATCAAAAAATACATATTAAATTTTAACTAAGTATTGAATATCTGTTTAGTTGTACCTTCTTTATAGAAATTCCACGACAAACTTCATTTGTCACAGAGGCAAAAATTTTATGGGCAGGGACTTGGAACAATAACCAACCTATCGTATTTGTAAAACGTTCATCAAACTGTATTGTATTCTCAAATGTTTGTTTTATATTGTAAATTAAATTATGTATGTTTCCTTTATAGTAGTATCTGTACCAGCCCTTCACCCATTCGAGACACATTAACAAGTTACATACAAAATGTATGTACTCTGATATGAAATACATACGAAACTGTAATACTTTTACTAGTACTACACATTTCCAAAAAAAAAATTACACATGCCATCACTGTCTAAAACAATGAGCGTTAGTACCGAAATCGGTAAACTAAGCAAACAGCTAGATTCTTGGGTTTTATACTTTCATATATATTTTGCAATATAAACGCTCAATTTCTTTAATTTAGTCGTGACAGTCGTTCTAAAAAAAGTTACAAAAATTAAAAACAGTGTCCGATACGTATTTTCTTGTAAAACAGGCAGCAAATTATCGACTGAAAAGACGTTAGTTAGGTCTCAGACAATTTTTTTTCTAAATTAATGTGTTTTATTTTGTAGTTGACATTTGTAATCAACTGGAAACTTGCGTATTCTAAAACAAGTGAACTGTTTATTAATTGATGCCTTCTTTTGAATACAGTCCTGTGTTTTTTGTTGTTATTTATGCATACACACACACACACACACACACATATATATATATATATATATATATATATATATATATATATATATATGTGTGTGTGTGTGTGTGTGTGTATATAAGCTGGAAATATTCAAATTAGTTCTAAAAGGAAACAATTTTCGGTTCCAAAAAAAATTAATTTACTCGTAAAGAGACCATCAGGGACTGCTCACTGCCGTTGCCGCTGTCCATCGTCATTGCATTGACCATCTTCTTCTGCCTCTAGATTGAGCGCACTGTCATCTAACCCAAGCACTCCGCTGTTATTCATCGTCTCATCACCCATCAGTTGCAACACTGGCTCACTCCCCCGTTTGTTGCCTCTCAGCAAGACGTTGCTGTCAGAATGGGCAATTAATATGTGTATGATTTATGTTTAACATTCTTCTCTGTAGTAATGGCCCAGAGGGCTGCTGATATTTTTGTCGGGGCAGGGAGTTTCTCCTGTCCCCTATTAAAAAAAAAACTCTTAAAGACAAATATGCGTCTCAATGATAGTTGAATGTTAGTGTTTGTCCGTGAACTTCATTGTTAAATTATTATAATGCCTGCACTGAGAAATAAATATTGTTGCAGACTCCAAAATGGAATTAAAATATAGAAGTAAATATGAGCGTGGATAATAATACCAACATGACTTATATATAGATACATGAAGATTTCGCGAAAAGAATTATGCCCCACTTTGTTCCAGTACCTTATGTGCATGTCTGCAGTTCTGCTTCATAGATATTGGCAGCGTGCCTTTGAACTGTGACGTTTCTCATTTGACTGTACCAATCACAATAAGGTTACTGTAACACCACACGTCTGTGATTTGCGTGTAAAACCCCACGACACACGAATGTCAAAACATCCAATCTCTGACCGTGAAG